>JAOTAX010000106.1:0-22370 GCA_025629825.1 Erythroxylum guanchezii | reverse complement strand
GTTGAACTTTAATGGAATGGTAATATATATGTGTAGGGAATCATAAATGTTTAAAATTGGTAATGTTATCAAATTGTTGTAAATGGAATGAATGGAAATGAAATTATGATTGTTTTGTAATTGTTAGGATTAGAAATTGTTGGGAATTGATTGGAAATGAAATGAAATTATGAATGTTTTATAATTGTTAGGATTGGAAATTGTTGGAAATGGATTGGAAATGGAATTGAGTTATTAATGTTTTGTAATTGTTAGGATTGAAAATTGTTGTAAATGGAGTTATGAATGTTTTGTAATTGATAGGATTGGAAATTGTTGTAAATGGAATGAATAGAAATGAAATTATGATTATTCTGTAATTGTTAGGATTGGAAATTGTTGGGAATGGATTGGAAATGAAATAGAATTATGGTTGTTTTGTAATTGTTAGGATTGGAAATTGTTGTAAATGGAATGGAATGGAAATGAAATTATGAATGTTTTGTAATTGTTATGATTGAAAATTGTTGTAAATGGAATTATGAATGGAATGGAATGGAATTATTGTAATATTATTTATTAATGTAATGGAATTATGATTGTTGTGTAATTGTTATTTATTGTAATGGAATGAAAATGTAATATTATTTATTAAAATGATGAAATTGTATTATTGTAATATTTAAAATACTTTGTACTATTCTTAATTTTATAATGGCATGATGATTATTGTCTTTGTTTATATTAATTGTGGTTATTATTTATCTGTAAAATATTTAAAAATTATTGTTATTTCATATTAAATTATTAATTGTCATTATTATTTATTATTAAGATTTTTTAAAATATGGTTGATGTAAACAGTAAACTAGTAAAGTGTACAGTAAAACTGTATAATATACTACTATGGACTAATTTGTAAATTTTAAAAATTTTAGCGACTATTTTATAATTTTAAAAAATTCCCCAAAACGGTACCCGGTACCGACCGGTACCGGTACAATTTCTTTCCAGAGCTCAATCCGGTACCGAGTCCGGTACGGTATTCATAACATTGCTCCCTATGGGACGATATTATACTATACTACTTGAGATCCTTGAACTTGTGGAGTCACATCATCTCCTCACTCCCATCTCTCTCCCCCAGCAATTAACTGCGAAGTGAGAGTCATAGTACAACCTAATGAGAAATGAGACCGAGAGAGAGCAGAGAGTAAAAGGGGGCAAGATGGTCATAAATGAATCAGCTGAATCCAAACTTTGCAATGGACGAGCTTGTGAAAAAATAGCTAGTTGGGTTGAATCAACCAACCCAACCAACTATTCACCAAACAACCAAAAATATTTTTAATATAGATCAAACAACTCATTTGAGTCAAACAATTAATAAACACCTGGAAAGTTGTTAAACAAATACGACCTAAATGACAAATAGCTAATATACTCCACTGATCAAATTAGCTGATAGAATTAGTTATCAACTGACAGTTAATATAATTAGCTAATTGTCAAACAGGACCAACAACTCTAAGAGGTCTACATTTGAGAGGAATAAATACATAAAGAAAACATAAGATTCAGATGCGATTTAAAAAACAGAGGGAATAAGTCAAGGTGGCCTATTTTGTGAGCTAAATTCTCAGTTCCTTTCTCCTCACCATATTCCCAACAATAGTGAAACAACAGATAAAGGAATTCATTTTAGCGTTCCACGTGGCCCAATCAAAACCAATAATTCACCCACACCAATCCCTTCTCTAACACCAGCATTAAATTGGTCTCCACCGTAAAATAAAATTGAAGAAAAAAAATCTAAAGCTTATGTCACACAAGCATTTGTCTTTTTTTTTAATAAAGGTCTTCCATTCTCAAGCACTACAGATTACAAAAGTTCTCTCTTTCTAGAATCTCTGCTGCTTCTGCTTTCTCTGTCTAGAAGCGAACTGAAAATGGCAGCTGCAGCGACGCCGGCGGTGGCGGTGAATGGTGCTGTGAAGGTGGCGACACAGGCCTACCTGGAGAGCAAGCCGGTGAAGGAGACTAGGGTGTTGTTAGCTGATCTCTGCCGCCATTTCTACACCCTTGGATGGGTGGGAGGGACAGGTGGCAGCATCACAATCAAAGTTCACGATGACTCTATCCCTAGACCTCACCAGCTCATTGTTATGTCCCCTTCTGGTAAATATGAGTTTTTTGGTTCCTTGGATGCTCATATGGGTTGGTTCTTGTGATTTAAGTGATTCTGTTTTTAATTGGCTGTGTTTTTCTGTCCTTGTATTTTTGTTGTGAGATGTGATTGTTGATTCATTCGTAAGAAGCTCATGTGGAGTATGTTTATGTGTGTGAAGGTGGGATGTTTCCAATGTTATTTGCTTGCTCTTTTTAGATACTGTGAAGCTTTGTCCTTTATGCGTTTTTGGTTTCTCCCGTTCCTCTTTTTTTTTTTTTGGTAAAACATCAGTTCTTATGAGGCAACAGCTTTGGGAGAGAAGAGGAAAGAGAAGAGGGAAGAGAAGCTCGATGCTTATATGTTTATGTTAGATGTGTTGCGTAAGCGTTATTTTTTCTTTATAATTAAGTTTACGTTCGATTATGAATTGTTTTGTTGCTGCTTATATCTTAGTTAAGCTCTTTGCTTGCCTTAGTTTGCTTACATGGAATTTGATTAGCGGGCACACGCAGCTGAAGCTTATGGACTTGGTTTAGTTCCTTGTTTCTTTATTGCGTGCATTAGTCAATGATAGTTTAGAGCCTTACTTTATGTATTTTGAGGCTCAGTTCTGTTGTTAGGCTCTGCCTGCATTTAAAATACGGTTCAGATTCCCATGAAAATTCTCTATTCAACTGTATAAAATACTGGTGATTTTTTTGAGTTGATTGCAAAATATTTGATACGTTTGGGCATGGCATAATGGTAAAGAAAACTAATATAGTTGACCTTGTTGGACATGCTGAAGGTTTTGGAACGATGTATTTATCTTGGTTCTTATCAGGCTTTTACTGTCATGCTTTTAGATCAATGCTTCTTCCTGATCAAGTCTGTGTGTAACGAGTGTCCATTTTTCAGCTTAGACACAAGTTTGACCTCTTTACTGGCTCCAGATGTTCATTGGCCTTTTGACCTTTGATTTCTCTACATCCTTTACTTTATCTCAGTTTTCTGTTTGTGATCTGGAATTTGATAGGTGTTCAGAAGGAAAGAATGGAACCAGAGGACATGTACATCTTAGATGGAAATGGGTCTGTATTGTCAGCGCCATTTCCAAAGCCGTATCCGCATAAACGTCCCAAGTGCTCAGATTGTGGGCCTCTCTTCATGAAGGTATCTTTTTGCGCATTTAGTTATCATCTTCTCATGCTACAAAGGTTTAGTTATTTGGCTAATATCTATTTCTTGATGAAGATTAAGCTACTATCCACAGCATTTAAATCCAAGAAAATAAAATTCAACTCTTCAGATTTGCATATAGCTGTCCTTTAGATGGTTTTTGCAATGTAATTGATTTTCTGGTATGTTAGGGATCAGTCGCATTTATACATTGGTTTCCAAACTTTATTAGCAAAATACGTTCATTCAATTTATATGCTTCAAAAACAAATGTTTGGTTTCTTAGGTCACTATCAATGGGCATCACAAAATCTCCATTTTCTAATGACTTCTGAGTTCTGTCAAACTTGCTAAGGTGTTTCAGTTGCAAATGAACATTGAACCTTGCCTTAATTAGTCATAGTTTTAATATTCATTAGGTTGGGCATTTAAACCTCTTTGGCCTTGATTTTGGTGTTCCTACTGGAAGTTGGGAAGATCTGAGAAATTAGAGATCAAAACTAGAGATTGGAAAATTGGCCAGGCCCTAGTCAATGGCCAAAAGCACGACTTGACTGGGCTTTGGGACGGGCCTATCTTAGGCTCACTGAATCTGTTAAGCCAAGATGCCAACATGATGTCGTTTGGACAACACAAGGTAGCTTTCGCCAAATCAATTGGACTGGGCCCAGGCCCAAAAAATTATCGGGCCGGCCTGGTCCCAGCCTGTTTCCGACCCTATTAATTATTTAAAAATTATAAATTTTTTATTTGTATCTTATGAGTTCTCATTCATAAAACAATTACTTCATCTTATCATGCGCGCAATCAAATGTCTTCTTGTACATGTTCCATCAAAGTTACACTTGACCTGGTGGAATACTTAACTGCTGCTGCAGCATTCGTAGTTTGTGGATCTTGCAAATTCATTCTTCTGTCCTTGGCATCACCATCTTCTCCCAGTCGCAGTAAGATTTCTCATCTTCTGGTAAAATGCAGGCATATCAGATGCGTAATGCAGGAGCTGTTATTCATAGTCATGGAATAGAGTCTTGTCTTGCAACAATGATCGACCCATTAGCCAAAGAATTTAGAGTAAGCATTTCTATGTTGCCATCTATAATTGGTCTTGGCTTGGAACTGTTCTTTATATTTCTGCTGGCAACCTTTTATGTTTACTTTATACCTTTTGTTATTTTCATGCATACAAGAATACATACTGGTAGGTATCTGTTGATTTGTACATTGTCGTGTTCTCTTTTCAAGCTTAAAAATAAAAAAGGAAGAAATTCTGAATCTTTGATGCCAAAGTGATTGTCTGAATGTTGCAGAAAGCATTTTACTGTGACAAGTTTCCACATCTTTGAACGTCTTCATTATTTATCCCTTGCACAAACTGCAGATTTTATCCTACAGGATGGTCCATCTGGCCAACTCAACTTTAATTATCTGCAGCTTCTACAAATGCTCTGCTCAACTCCAGTATTCAACATGTTTCTTTGTGTTTTACATTTTGCAGATTACACATATGGAGCTGATTAAAGGAATCCAAGGGCATGGATATTATGATGAACTTGTGGTCCCCATAATAGAGAATGCAGCCTACGAATATGAGCTTACAGAATCTCTTGCTAAAGCTGTATGTCTTTATTGTATCCTGAAGTCTGGAAATCTACTTACTAGTCCTGAGATGATCTTTTAGAACTTTCTTCTTGCAAAATCAATGTCATAAGAGAAATAAAAGTATTCTTTTTGGACTTACCGTCATCTGGTTGCCTTTGCAATGTTTGCTGAGTATATAAAATCTATATGTTGATGTGATCAGCTAATTTTCGTCACTTTTGAATCCTCTCCCTACAGGAATTCATAGAATCTCTTAGGCATCTCTTACGCTCTTAGAACTTATTACTGTATTACCAACAATTCTGACAAGATGACTCTTAATGTAGGAAATTCTGAGTGGTTTTCGAGGTCTGAAAGGATACATCATAAGAGAATGTTTTTGCATCAAATTTCTGCTAAAATGTTCTCTTCTTTGATAGTAGGGCAATCTTCTTAACTTAATTAAAATCTTTCTGTTTCCCAGATAGAGGCTTACCCAAGAACAACGGCTGTGCTAGTTCGTAACCACGGCATTTATGTATGGGGTGATTCATGGATCAGTGCTAAAACTCAGGTTTGTGCTACCTACTGGATGATGAAATCCAATTGGCTCCTCTTTCCTGCACTTAATATCTAGCTGAAGTAGTGCATAAATTCTTTCTATCTATTAATGTATAGTTTTTCTTCACAACTATGACTGAGGTTGTACATGAGAGAAGTTGGTGTAAATTAACAATCTTAGCAACAGGTGACCTGATTATAATTATATAGGTCTGCAATGGCTTTGCCTTTGTTGTTTATAACGTAGAGTGGCTCATTTGTTATAGAGAGTCCCAAAGTAACCCCACTCCCTTCCTTCATGGAAGTATTGAAATTTTTGTACCTTCGGTTTCAAATGAACCTAGCTTTTTTGGCATGAAGATATTTACTAATTTGGTTGAAGGTGCTGTGAATCCCATAAGATGGTGTATGTCTTTTTTTTTTTTTGGGTCGAAAAAGAAAAGGATGCTCTCGTTAAACAAAATGGTAAAGTCATTTTTGATCTGGTCATACACAATTCTGATTTTAAGCTCCTTTCTTGTGCTTTTTATCCAAGCTCAAGATAAGTAGGTACAATTTTGCTTAGTATATGCAAGCCAATTCAGTCTCCTATTAGAAGTTATTAGATTAAAAATTTCTTCTGTGCCACTAACAAACTAATCAGCATTCTTCCATTCAACATAATAGAAGTTTCCTTTCACTTGTGGATTATATTTTGATTATAGGTTCTCATGATTGTGTTTTGACAGAAGTTAAATGGTGCACCAGGGATTGGTCCGCATAGAAAATAGAATGAGCCAGAGTGTGATAAAACATTTAGAAGATAAACTTATTTTTTAACGTCTTCCCTAATAGTTTAAACTTTATTAATAAGCAGTATTTCATGGCAAATAAACTAAAAAGATTAGAACTGGGTGCTTAAGAGCTATCATGAGAAGGATTGTGGAACCTTATTCTTGTTCAGGGATTATACATTTTATTCTTCTTTGAATTGATTGCAAACCTTGCAGGCTGAGTGTTATCACTACCTATTTGATGCTGCTATCAAACTTCATCAGCTTGGCCTTGACTGCACTACCCCAAACCATGGCCCAATTCAGAATCTCAAAGGGATTCCTGGCACTTACTTAAAGACAAGCATATCTACCAAGGCTGGGACAAAGGATTCAAATAATGAAATTGAGCCATCATCGGTACATTTCTGAATTGTGGACTTATTTTTGGCTGCTGGATTTCTTAATTGTAATATGGCCTATACTTAGTCTTGGTGGATTTGGTATCCTTGAATCGAAATCTCTTTTGAGTCTAAAGAATTTGTTGGTTGCAGCGTATATATGCATCATCATTCTTCATATTTTTGGTTGCAGCATTGCATCCTTCTTGACATTGAAGGAACTGCTACACCCATATCATTTGTTTCTGATGTACTTTTCCCATATGCCCGTGAAAATGTTGGAAGGCATTTGAGTGCAACATATGAGACTGCAGAAACTCAAGATGACATGAAGTTGTTGCGCTATCAAGTAAGGTTTTTCTGCATTAGAAGTTTTGGTACAGTTGTTTTGTTGAATCAACAGCTATGCATTTCAATACTTTTCCTTGCACTTTCTGTGTCTTGCTGCTTTTAGTGCATCAGATGCATTCTTATTGGTTTGTGGGACATCATGGTGCACTTTATGTTTTAATAATTAAACATAATAATGAAAAAAGTGTGAGATCTCCTAGGGTAGTTGTTGTTTGACGTGGTCAACTACATTCTCCAACAACTTTTCTGCAGGTTGAAGATGATTTGGTAAAAGGTGTTGAAGGTGCTGTGCCCATTCCAGGTGATGATGCAGGGAAAGAGGAGGTCATTGCAGCATTGGTTGCTAATGTGGAAGCAATGATACGAGCTGATCGGAAGATCACTGCCTTGAAGCAATTGCAAGTAATTGTTATGAAGTATAGGACATTTGACCCTTAATAAAGACAGAAAATTTCCTAGCTTGAAACTTTCTTTGTAAATATCTTGTGCAGGGTCATATATGGAGGACTGGGTTTGGAAATAAAGAATTGGAATCAGTAGTGTTTGATGATGTACCAGAAGCATTGGAAAAGTGGCATGCTTTGGGTACAAAGGTTAGTTCTTGATTACTTTCCATTTGAATTTCCATTCTAATTTTTTTTTCTATCCAATCTCATAGTCCCCAAAACACTATTTCTTATATCACCTATTCGGGTAGATTACCCTCTAAACTATTTCTTAAAATCCACTTATTTAATTTAGCTATGAGTTTTTATTGTTATGATTTGGAGTGCTCTATGTGAACTTCTAAATTTTTGAGTGAGTATAGATGAGTAAAATCACTATATCTTAATGCTACCAAGAAGCGGTAAATCACTGATTTACAATGGCAGTGAAAGATCTTGGCATAGTTCAAAAAAAAGAATGTCAACAGAAACTTGTAGAAGCAAAATGACATGCAAAATTTGCATCATACTTAACATTATACATGTGAGTTGTTTGATACTGAGACTAATTATGTCTCATAACACAGGTATACATATATTCTAGTGGCAGCAGATTGGCACAAAGGCTATTATTTGGCAATACAAACTATGGAGATCTGAGAAAATACTTGTCTGGATTTTTTGACACCGTGGTGGGGTAAGTTGTGAAGATCCTACTCTAGATAAAAATCTATTAAGAAAACAGAAATGCGCTTGCAATGTCCATTCTTGTGGTTGTCGTTTGTAGAAATAAGAAAGAAACACGCAGTTACGTCGAGATCACAGAGTCACTGGGAGTTGATAAGCCGTCTGAGATCCTGTTCGTTACAGATGTTGTTCAAGAAGCTGCAGCTGCAAAAGCAGCAGGTGATACTCTATGATCAATTCATTTGGTGGGAAGAGCATAGGTGTATAGGGTGTCCAAGTCTTACTAAACTCATTAAGAAGCTATATTTGTTATGTTCATAATGTGTTTTTATTTCTCCTTAATTTTCTTTTTCAGGTCTGGAGGTGCTTATTTGTGTCCGGCCAGGAAATGCCCCACTTCCGGAGAACCATGGCTTCAAGACAATCACCTCTTTTTCTGAAATCTGAAACTATGCGTAAGTTTTGTGGTGGGTAAGTCTAATCCTGCGCTATGTATAATGTATCCTCAAAAATAAAAATGGAAATTGCCAACTGCGGCAGGATGATCTTTTTCTTCAATAAAAATGGGAAAGAGTTTCTTATTCCAGTTTTTACATTTAGAATTCCAATTTTGTCTTAAAGTATGATGAATGAAAATTTATAGTAATGACCTCCAATATTTAAAAAGTTTGAATCACGAGTAATTATTATATGATTACTATTACAACTAATTTATTATCTTAATTAATCTTACATAATTAAAAGTGAAATTTCTTATTCATTTAAAATTCAAGATTACTTGACAATAACTATATTTAACTTATTTAATCTTGACTGTATAATTAACATTATAATTTTGTATAATAAACAAATGGCTAATTTTAAATTAATTTGACAAAGAGAATTCCTTACATGGCATCAATTTTCATTATATAAGAACACGAGTAATGAATTATAGATAACTACATTTATTTTCTAGGTAAATTGAATTTTATTTTATTTTGAAAATTATAATTTATTTTTATGATATTGTTTAATCACCACGTAATTTTATTTACTTTTTCCCTATTAGTAATTCTAAAATGTAAAACTTAAAATATTACTTTATTTTAATTAAAATATATTAATAAAATATGACATAAAGAGATTGTATGATAATTGAACTAATAGGTATGAAAATTAAAATACAAAAAAGAAAAATAATAAACGTGAACTATATTTAGGCGATGAGTTATTATGTGAAAGGCAAGGTTCACATCTTTCACCAGTTAAAAATTAAAAGAGTACAGATTAACACTAACTTGCCAAATGAAAAGGCTCGTCAAGTTGAGCTATTATTCAAAGAAAGACTAATTCCTCATGAATAGGATTAGGACCTCAAATTTGTTCCCATTATACATATAATATCCTGGAAACATCATAATTAATAGTTGAAATTTGTTAGTATGGACCTCTAATAATTACTTTGACCAATGTATTGGATATTGAAGAAAAGTTAAGTCCACGTATCATGTAAATGGTCCCACTAAACATACTTAACGAAGGACTCATATTTCTTACTTAGCAACAATACACAAGCACCTCTCATGTCACTAGTTCAGCATTTTATGGCCAGAGATCATTCCATTGTCAACAAATAACTATGTATACTCGTATTTATTAGATGATATTGCTATTTGGTGAGCGATAAATAGTACAAAATTATATGTTTCTGAATAGTCCAAATCTAAAAGAACCTTTTTTCATGGAAGCGCATGATTTAGGGGCTAAAAGCGGTTCCAAGTTGCAACTAAAATGGTTGCAAGTAGTAGTCTAGTAGGCCTCGTCTGAACCCCACCAGTCACCATTGGAGACTTGTTCATAATCCGAATGTACACAATTGAGGAACAAACATGTATAGAAAAAAGGGTCTCTGAATGGAGGATATGTTCATATTCTTTTATAAAAAATCAACCCATTGTATTAATTAATTAATTAATTGAAAATTTTTATGTACTTTTATTAAATCAAGCACTTTTCTCTGAAATATATTTAAATTAAATTAAATTATAATGTATTTGTTTCGAAACGTCAAATTTGTGATACACAGCATTTCATACTGCCCTCCCTCTCACGCCATTCTCTTTCCATTTCTTTTTCAGTCATCATCATGCCAAGTCAACTTTCTTTTCCCTATGATGTGTTTTTTGAAGCACTCATTCATGCGTTTTCACTTCATAAGCAATGGTCTCCAAAGAGTCAAAAAAGAAAAGAAAAAAGGGACTAGACTGCCCAATAATAAGCTGAAAACAAAGAGAAAAGGGGAAAAAGGAGAGTGTTACTGTTAACCCTGCATGGTTGCATTGCCATAAAAAGACAATGCCCATAAATACTTCTAATTCGAAGCAACAGCCAACAGCTAGGGATGCTCATTTACTATTCCCTTATCTCTTTATAGCTTCTTACAAAACTATGAATGCATATATTTTTGCCACATTAATGTATGGTATCTTTCTTTTTACCCTTATGCAAATAAATCGACAATAAAAAGAGAAAAACTTTGCTGCTGCTCTAATAAAATCGAGTCAAACGGTGATCTAGTGCTGTGTAAACTTGCCGTGAAATATGAACAGGCCAACAACAGAAATGATCAAACTTGGGTGTGATGCACTTAGTTCAAAGTGTGGGCCATTCATAGACAAAGTACCTTCTTTAGGTAGGAATGGATAAATGTACAAAGTGCGAATTGACTTCATTCAGTTACCAAATCGGTAAAAAGTAGTAATACATAACTCCATGATATTGGAAAACATAGTCATCTTCGCTTAGGTGGTTTAGTTTCATAGATTTGCCATATAGTTGAACCTCCAAAGGCACTCTGCTGCTATAATGAATGGCCAGAAAACTTTTTCCTCCACCAAAAATATTCTCATAGCAGACAAACTTGTTACTCTGGCGATAGTGTTCCTGTTGTATATTCGCCTTGGCTGCTCCAGTGTTCTCTGACAGAGAGGCCAAAGAGATTCGGAGAGAATGCAGACTTATAGATGTCTATGCACAGACAAATTATGTAAAGAAAAAATCAAAGAAGGAAGAGAAATGGAGAGAGGAACAAGGAACCATAATTTCTCTGGAAATTTTCATGAAACGGAATACACAAGCAGTGACAGTCAACCAGATGAAAATTCACCAGACTTATCAAAGATGATAACTTTGCCCAAAAATTCTTATAGCATCATATTAGTCTCCACCAAAACACGTCAAAACAAAATGATAAAGATAAGAGAAGGGAAACAAAACAAAAACTTTATCATATATCATAACAAGAGGGATCAAATTGTACAAGTGAATCAAGAATCTCTACCTCTCCCTCAAACCATGCAAACCCATCAACCCATTCTTCATCAAGCAGAAGAACCTGAAACTTTCGGTGAGGTCACAGGAAAGAGTGGCAACAACTGTGGCTCTGAATCTCTGGGAGTAGATATAGGGGATGGATGCAAGTAAAAACCTCTCTCCGCAATTGTTCTCTCCTCTTCTGATGACGAATTCCCTAAAGAAGGTGAATTCCTGTTGAAGGGGTCGTCATTCAATGGAGTTACAGGACTAAGAGTCAACTTGGGAAAGTCGAGCAAGCTTGGAGACAAGATCTCAGGCCTGTTTCTGGGAGAAAATCCTGAAACTGCGTTATTATTGCTGACAAAACTAGGCAACAAAGTATTGATCATGAGATGGTTCTTGAGATTGCTGTTTCTTCTTTCATAAAGCTTGAAGCTCTGCTGTTGTTTCTTTGGAGCAGTCTTGACTGGAGGGATAGCGAAATTCCTTGATGACGGTAGTTGTTGTGAGGGATGTGTAGGATCTTGGGTTGTTCTTGATGAAGCTTGTTTGACTGTTTCAGTTGAGCCAGTGAGCATTTGGACAACCTGCTTGAAAGTGGAAGTGTCTGCCTGAACAAAGGTTGTAGGGTAAGGGTTAGTGTCAGATCTGGAGATGGGTACTGGAGTAAGTGGTGGGGTGTGAATTTGGAGAGAGTTGTTGTTTCCACTGCTATGTGGAGAGTTTAACGGAGATGGGTTCCTGTTATCTTGACCTCTTGTTGGGTTTTCCATGGATGGGTCGAACTCAGGTCTCCTCTTCTCCAAGAACATCATATAGAGTGAGTGAGAGGTAAAGAGAGAGTTGTGGGTACAGAGGTGGAACTTGGAAGAGTGAAAAAAACAAGGCGGTGCGTGGTGTGGTGAGAGAGAAGTGAGGCTAAGGCTTAAAAGGGATTTTGCCTATTCCTGTAATGTTTTGTTCAACCTTGTTCCAGTTCAACAAATAGATTGTCTACATCCACTCTTCCGTAGTCGTTTGTACTGAATTTGTATGCCCTTTTTGGTGGGGAGAAATTGCCCAAACTGCGATTAGAAGGGTATTGGTTGTATTTGGAATTTCAATGCACCACATCCACCAGTGGCCAAGTCTTTTAGAATCAATACAATACGTGCATAGATTCAAGTTCAGCGCACAAGCACATATAATATATATATAATAATATATATAGAGAGAGGGAGAGAGAAACAGAGGAGTCTGTGTGTGGCATTGACTTCAGAGCCCCAACTGCAAAGGACTGTTGTGTGATGATGGCAACTTTTGATCAGAAAAACAACCCCTCTCTGTCTCTCCCTGTACCCAATTCATTAAACAAATCACAATCCCAAGGTGCGTATGCACCACTCTCCATACCATTGAGCCAGCCAGTACGCAATACAAGAGTTCTTCCAGTAAAGAGTAAAGACTCAAGATTGGTTTGTTTTGTCCATCGCACCCAATCGTCATTTTCAACTCAAAACAAGTACGTACAACTAAGTCATGGATTTCTTCAAAAACAAAAGTTATGGATTCTTTCTTGTATTTTCAAGATAAAACTTTGTATTCTTATTTTACACCGTGTATATATAACGAGATCTTTAATTAGCTAGGATTTCGCCTCTCGAAATATCCATCTATCAATAGCAGATAAAACGAGTTGCCTTTATTGAAAAGAAACAAGTAAGTTGAGCCACCATTTGAAAAAGGCGACAGAGTCGAAACTTGAAACATTGTAGGCAGCAACCTCCTTTTGTTAGCTTTTCGGTTACTGGTAAAGTAAAACATGTTGTGACATCATTTGGTAGCTGAAAACACTCGACCAGTGACACGATTGTGATATCTTCAAATAATGTGTACGCATCTTTTATTTAGCAATCAAACAAATAAAAAAAATATATATGAATTTGTAGCAACATTAAAATATTTGATGATAAAAGAATAATTTGGTTTCATTGAGTTTCTGAAGATTAATGTTGCGATTCTTGCTTTTGTGATCGAATCATGTTTTCAAAATTATAGTTGGTATATGAAAAAGATGAAAGGAGAATCAAATTCTCGCTTACATTGAGCAGGTAAGAGGTGAAAACTGAAAGAAAATGTAGAAAAGAAGGGTGGGGGACCAAATTAAATTCCATTAAGCGCCAAAAGGGATCGTATTCTTCCATGGCCAAATGATTATGTCTGGTTTGTGGAGTTCCTAACAAACTCCATTTATAACGCAAAGGGATTAATTAATTAGTTATAAGCCGTACAAATTTGATTGAACAGCAAGCCATTTAACGAAAGACACTCTCAAGAGTAGCCTATTGAAGTGTAGAATGGCAGAAAATCAGGTAGATTAGCTTCTGCTAATTTCCTTGTTCTTTCAAAGAATTCCCATCCAAGCGTTCACTCAACTTGAAATTCTCATGGTAATTAACTTGCAGGTTGTTAAACAAAGAAAGGGGAAAAAAAAAAAAAAAGGGAGGTTGGAGGTTGAGGAAGTAAGTACAATCCCAAGTAGGTCCAGGGATAAATGTAAACGATATGATTGAAAGCAGACTTATGAATAATTTATGTGATCTTTCACCTTATTGGATGCATAATGAGGTATGATTGAGTGAGAATGACTGAGTGGCTCTCTAATTGTGGGTCTGTAGATGGCGTCTCAATGTCAACAAATGTTCATGAACGAGTGCTCTTTTCTTTCTTGTTTGATAGGTGGGACTTCATAGTTCGGCTTGTCATGTTATTGTAGCAATTGCAAGTTGAAAAATGGGACATTGCGCTTGTACATCTCTTCCTTTTGCCTCTTCAATAATTGATTAAACTTGGTTTCATGCAATGCCAAAGTCTTTGATTATAAGTTTCTTTGGAACTTATAATCTAAGAATAGTTTGGATTGAAATGAATGGTAAATGCAACACTTATCCTATCATTTAAGTTGCATTACATGACACTTTTCTTTTGTTGTTAGGATCTAATTATTCGAATTTGATTGCACCGAATGAATGGTACTATTATTATTATTTTCTCTCAGACATCCCATATGAGGCCATATAAGCATTCAAACATCAGATGTTGAGGATGAACTAACTAATTAATTCTAAAATCCCTTGGGACTCACTAGTTTTATACGAAAAGGCTCAAGAAATTCTTGTCAACATTATAAAGCATAAACTCTCACGTACGTGCACTTCTTGTGCAACAGCCCTATAGTACATAATTCATTCGCTGCATTGTCTCCTAATAACCAATTTGATGCTTACCATTCTTTGAACAATAATTTATAAGCATTAAATTCGCATGTTAATTAGCTGCTTGCTTAGACTATAGGGATCAGGTCACTAAGATCTTGGACCTATTAACCAAAAAGAAAATGTTGAAATTAGGTGGGTTTTTGGTACATTTGTTTGCTGTACCAATTTGTGAATTGCGACAACTTATGGTAAGAGCATAGTTTTGATCCATTTTGTTGACCTTGTACCTTCCGCCTATATATCGTTAGTCATCTTTCCCATCGTCATAGCCACCATTGTTGATTACAACATTCGATACTCTGAATCGGCGTAGACAGATTGGAAACGAAACTAGTGTCAGCTCATTGTTTGATTAAAATAATGATAATAAATATACATATCTACTTAACACTTTTTATCTTATAATATCTTTTTTAGTTACTTAACACAGGGCCTCCAAGTTTTACCCTTCCTTGACGCTTAAGCTTGCTGTTTAAGAGACTCGCATGATGTGGAGTGGCTTTGCACAATGAAGCAAATTAACAATAACAAGGCCTTTTATGATCATTCGAAGAGTTGTTGTTTCCAATTGCTTTGCTGCCAAAATAAGGAAGAATTATTTGAACGATAGAAGTTCAAAGAGAATAGAGATGATAATTAAGTAAACATGTGATTGATTTAAGATCTAAATAACATTAAAGAAAAAAAATGGCCATATTCAACTCTTCTTCCTCAATACATAATAACATATATTCATTAATGGACCTTCAGAGGGCATTCCCTTCCCAGCGTTGCTTGTAAGTGGAGACATGGGTTAGATATTTTCAAGAGGTCCTATTAAAGGATGAACTAATAACTAACGGAATGAGGAAGAATCGACAGACAAGTGTTCCTCCTGAAGAAAGTGTTACTTCGATGTATCACTAATGAACATTATTTTTAATTTTATTCTCAAAGGATGCCCTGCATGATTATTTAAAATAAAAGTTATAATGTTTCCAATTAATTAAATATGCAATGAATCTATTCCTTGTATACATTTTCAGAACAAGGAAAAAGAAAACGCTTTCGAATCTCGTTCCATTAGGGTTTTGTGTCATTAAGAAAAATTGTGCGATATGACATCCAATGCTTTTAGTTACGTACAATTTGGACTACCTTGCCATCCTTTTCCTCCTACGATATTCATTTCCTTTAGTCAAACTATGTGTACCAAGTATGGTCCGTAGTTCTTGTCATGTAACACTAAATAACTAGTTAATTAAATAAATTAGACAAGAAAATATGAAGTCTTTTGACTTATTTAATTACATAGAAGTCGGTTTCTTCTCCTAAATCGAGGCTAGCTATAAGATACCAAAATTTGGCAATTTCTGTAGAAGAAAGCAATTTAAAATCATTTTGGAGTCCTAATGGAAAGGCTGTGTTGATGGAAACCCAGCTTTGGACTATATATAATAAATCAGGAGAGTGTTGCTCTGTAGAAACCAATACGGGTAGTCAAGCGCATAAGCAGACTTGTCTGCACACATGCACCCCAACACATTTCCAAAGGTCAAGAGAAGAGCATCTTAGAAGTATTCAATTCAATAATTGCTCGAGGGAAATCTGACCAACAATAATCCCCGTCCTTTTTTCTCCCCAAAAATGATATTGACAAACATTTTCCGCGCACCCTATCCAATTATACTAACTTTAATCGTCAATCGGATGTGGTCACACATATAAATATATATAGTTAAGCTTCAAAGTATAAATTGCGAATGCTCGGCTTGGTGGAAAGTCCAGAAGACCGACCTGATGAACAAGAACAGTTTAAAAAACATTAAAGAGAGAACGAATGATATTGTTGTAAGTTGGATTTTAAATGTAGGACCTCCGTTGGAGTGGCCTAGGTCCTTGACATTGGAGTTGGAGTGGCCCTCTATAGCAGAAAGGTGCATGAATAGTGGCTCAAGTTGTCTTATCTGGGAATAGCTGTCCATATTTCTCGGCTACATTGTCTTCTTTGAATCTTTTTAAAGAGTAAAAAATTACTGTTATGGTTAAGTGATATCCGAGGAAGGTGTATCTCTCTGTGATTCTACCTATGAAAGATTAGGTAGGTCACTTGCAATGTAAAAAAAAAAAAAGTAAAAGAAATTAATATTTATTTTGTTCATAAGACTCATCCTGCAATAGATAAAAGAGCCTACTTTCACCAAATGGCTTCATTTTTCACCTTCTATAGTGGCCTGATAACTATCTTGTACGTCAACCATGGAATGAAACATTTATACTCCTGACCAGACGTCACATAGAATGAAACATTTCTACTCGACAAAAATAAGGTCTGCACAGTTTTAAGTGGACACGTCAAAATACATTGGACTTTAGATGCTCTTTGCACGACAGGAATCAAACACATTAGCAAATGAGCTCAAGGCACACATCTTGAGAATCTTGAGGATCGTACTGATGAAGATTGAAAGGGTTCAGGTTCACTAGCTGCGAAACCTGTCTCTGGTAAAATCATCAAAGTGCCCTGGCAACACTTTTGAACTCGTTCAAGCAGGACTGAAGTATCTTTTGACGTTTTTGAAGAGACTGCTTTTCATTTTGTAGCACGTCTATTGCACCGGGTGCTACAAACATGTCCATGAATTTCTCGTCACTCACAGCAAATAGGTCCAACCCCAATGCCACAAAGAGCCGATCCCGACTACATGAAGCAGAGCAAAACAGACAAACTTGGTGCTTTCAATTCCTCCATAACGAAAAGAACGTCTAAAAATGAAATGACCTATGGGGATAGAATCTAAGTGATTTATCTTTGAGAAATTTAGACACGATGTGTCTGGGTGAAACAAGAAAATAAACTTTTTTGGTTGTCGTAGCTTTAAAGAATGAGAGAGATGCTCGATCCCTGATGAAGTTGATGATCAATAAATCAGTGATACAATGCGGAATAAAGAATTTAAAATAATAAACTGCTCATAGTTATGCCAATGAAAGCAGTATAGACAGTATAAAAGGTAGGCAGAACGCAACAGGAAGTTTAAAACTTTTCAACAGCAAAAGGAAAAGGAAAGGTGACATAACGATCTAACTAGTGGGATAGAATCAATAATGTAGGCACCCTGTTATTTCGATAAAGCCCTTATCCATTAGTTCCATGTATCCACCATGCGTACGTGATTAAACTTGTAAGCTAATGCATATGCAGATCGAATACAAAAAGACAGCAACTCACCAAGGGGTTAAAAATCCAGAGTTCAAAGCTGATGTCACACTTCGTTCAACAAGAACTTCTCTTATCCTCGCAAAGTACTGTGCGGCAGACGAGCAGATATCTGAATACGCTGAACCTGACCTTACACCACCATCTACATTTCCAAATAGAAGACTGCCACCATTTTGCACTCTTAAAGGTTCATTACTTCTGTTACTTCCTGCCATCCTAGTGACCCGCTTCCCAATTTCCTTTTTTCCCCCACCATGTATGATGTCACATGGTAGTTCAGGAGATGGAGTTTCCGGTACTGTCATTTGACTGTCTTTGAGAGCTTCTCTAGCTTCTGCACCTTTTCCTGGTGTAGTTTGTTGGGCACTTCTTTCTGGAGGTATGTTCTCCTGATCTCTCATTGTTTCATCACGATATGATGCCCCACCATCGGATAATTCAAAACAAAATGAGCCAGCAGAAGCTTGGTAAAGTTTAGAATATGATGTTGCACTCAAGCCAAAGGTTCCCTCAAGGTTGTTCTCGTAACATATTTGGGAGTATGGGCTCGTAACTGAATCAAGATGATGCCGAACTAATTGCTTGCACTGCTTTGCAAGATCTTTGACGAATCGATTGTAAGCCTGTCTTAAGGCAGCAAGAAAACCAACATACCCATCCATGTTTCCACCTCTCCTCCCATCTGAACAATCAGAAAGAAAAAAATGGTGGCTGGTTCACTTTAGTATCTCATCATAACGAGACTTGGAAACAAAAAAAAAAAAGAAAAGAAAGATAACATGAAAAAGGCCCGCTATGTTATCAGTTGAATGGGGTTCCACAAACTAAATTAGGATATTTGCTGCCACTACATAGGAAGGCATATCTTTTAGAATTGAAGAAAAACTTGAGAGTTGTTTTGTGCATCGTATCCCAAAAATTGGTTCGTCATTATTAAGCATTTTGGCCAACCAAATACAATAGATTAATCCTCCAGAAACTTTTCTAGGACGAATGGAAAAGTTTCTCACCTTCTGTGTCACGGATATGATGCCTTTCTAGGGCAAGATCAAAGAGGTTTGCCAAAACAAATGCAAGCCTATCGCAAGCAGTGTCAAGGAGAGGAGCAAGCCAGGACCGGGCAGCAGCACGAGCAATCTCGGCAGCAGCTTCGGCTACACCTCTACCTCCACCTCGTCCAGCATGGGCTAATAAGATATTGGCCACCTGTTTCAAGAATACTGAATAACTCGCTGCATTCATTTTTGACAAATTCAATGTACACAATTACCTTCTCCCTTGACACTGGGGGACATTCAATTGAATATGCAGCGCATCTGAATTCATGCATCACTCTTTCAAATGCTGCCCCTCCGTAGAGCCTCAAAGTAGCATTAGGTGGTTTTACAGGTATGGCAACACCTGGCCAACCACCAATACCACTCTCTGACTTCTCCTCCTCTGTTGTTTTTCCCCACTGCTCTGGAGCAGGATCTGCTGCTCCATCGATCAAAGCTCCCTTCACAAATGCACAATAGCAAAAAATTCGTGATTTACGCAAAAATATTTTCATGCAAGCAACGAAGCAAAATTGAAGTGCATATGCTGTCTAAAGGAAGGCAAACTATTTTGAAGATATTCTTTGCTTGATAAACTACTCAGTAGTAAGAGTTGGAAAACAAAATAAAAAAACGCATTACGAATTCTAAATTGTCATTGAAGAACTGGTTGCTTATCCCAAATGACCAAACATTCGGCCGACGACTTACCACATGATTGCTCATAGAAGCTGTGTGCAACATGGCAGATCTCCGCAGATGAGCAACATCTGATGTAGCTTGAATTTTGGAGTCCATTCTCGTCAGCTCTGAACCGACTTCACTGCAGCGCTGTTCAAGCAAAGCCAGTGTTGCTGGTGCTGCTTCTTTGTATCTTTTCTGAAGCTCCGACTCCAAATAATCCCTTAAACTGCTGAAGCCAATGTAGGATTTAAACTTTTCTTCATCAAACCCTCCTTTTACACCATCGCGTAAATGGCGTAGAATTTCCGAATCCACCTGAGATATTTGCCTGCGGAACTCATCATTTGAGATGGTGTTTCTATCTTTGGGTAAAGCAACAAAAAACGGGCGAGTGTTCTCTCCAAGGTACCCACTTGCACTTAGATAGCGATCCACCTCCCACCTGTCACTAAATTCCTGTGGCATTGAAATATTTGCAATAAACTATCGGGCATCCCATATGAACAACAATCAACAAAAAGGGAATTTCTTTCCGCATCCACGCTAACGACAATTGAAAGCCCATTTCTCAGAGTAGTGTCGTTAAAGAATATTAAGCTCTCTAATTAACCCCTCCTCTATGAATTGGTAATACCCATCTCAAATACGCGAACAATATTGAAAAAGGACTAAGATGGAGTAGATATGGACACACAGAGACATAATTAAGCTCTTTGATTCTGTAGTACCTTGAGCCGATTGTCGAACTTGGATACAACAATCACCGTCCTTCTGAAGGTTGGATCAATTTCTCGAATTGAATCCAACCATAGTGATGAACACCATTCAACACTGCTCTGTTGAAGAAACAAGAGAATGCGATGTGGAGGACTAGCCAACGATTTGACCATCGAAAGAATCTCCTGGGGCGTGCTCTCTGGTTCTCCCTTCTTTGCCTGCCAAAGTCACTCTTACACATCAATCCCTTCAAAACAAACGACAAAAACACAACACCACTCACCTTAAGCACAAAACCTGGGGTATCAATTATTGTCAGATTAGGACAATGAGCATACTCAGCTCTCATCACGATTGGCTTAGAAGAAACTGCCGTTTTAGTCTTTTTCAAGAGGGATTCGGTTCGAGATCTAATGATGTCGGCAATTGCTGTTGATGAAACGACAGAGGTACCATATTCCTCAGAATCCTCGTCCTGGAAGCGACAACGGGGCTCCAGAGCAGTGGGATCGTGGACCATCTGGAGAATGAGGGGCCGGCGAGTGCCCATCTCGACTTCTCTAACATTGAAGCGGAACCCAAGAAGTGCTTCCAGTAGAGAGCTCTTCCCATCGGACTGCCCGCCCAGGGCCACTATCTCCGGGATTGGTAGTTTCTCGCCGAATGCTACCGCGGCGGCTTGCAGGCGGTTGTAGGCCTCGAATCTGGAGCTTGAAGTGGAGTTGGGATTTGGGTATTTCTTGGAGACGGAGGTGGATGATGGGGTTTTGGTGGGTGTGTTCAGGTGTGGGTTTGTGGTGGCCATTGGAGGGCGGAGTGAGGACCAAGGAGTAAGAGGTTTGAAATTTCGAAAGTTTTGGGGGTAAGAGACGTTAGAGAAGTACCGGATGTAAATGGATGGGCTTTGCCTTCGGCCTTGTAATGTCTAAACTCAGGTTGTTTCAAAAAGAAAACTTTCTCCAAAGCTTTCTTTAATTTTGTCCTGCCTTATCTCTCGTATACGTCGTCCATCTCTCAAGCGATCAGAACGATATTTCCAAGTCTTTTAATGGATCAGCCACCCCAAAGCAGCGTTGAGACTTCATCATCTTTTAGGTAACTGCTTAATTCATATGCTTCTCTTTTGATTTAGAACTGCATATTTAGGGTCGTGTATCTAATAGTTTTATACTAGATTCTATGCTCTACCAATATTCTCGCTATAATTACGGAGTTTTTATTTTTTGGTAAGTCAGAAAAATTAACAAATTAAACTAAGATATGTACAAAAAGTTCTAACACAAGTGTCTCGGAGAACACAATAATCTGGTACACAGCAACAAGCCACACTATAAACCAAACACTACTCTTAAAACTACCTGTCTCAAATAAAACGCAAACAACTCAAACCAAAGAGGAATTAATAGGAGCGCCTAAGCCAGCTAACGCTCAATCCACAAAAAACAACCCAATAAGATAAAGAATTGAAAGCATTCTGAACCCCTATAGCCAGTCTTCATCGGAGACAACTGGAGGAGACCTTTGATAGTATAGCGTTGATTGTCACGAGGAAGAGACAGAGTTGATCCTTCGAATTTTTCCGCAGATAGGCCGAGAACTCAACCTGCAAGTTAGTGAAAACCAACAATAAAATAATTATCTCATCTCAGTGAATAAGCTAAAATGCTTCCTAACGTGGGAGATTACCCCGAGATATACTCGCTCCACATCCTATAATTAAGGAGTTCATTTGAGAGAAAAAACCAATTCCCTTATCTTCATGATTAGAGAATTCATCACTTCTTGACTTGATTGAACTCTCCTTTTGAAACAAATTTCTCTCTGATATCTCCTCAATACTAGAAGCAAGGGAGATGATATATACATCCCTAACTCTTTTTGGGTCAATCTTCATATTTCTTAATTTCTCTAGTATGTCAATAAGCAAATTCCCTTCCTATCTCCAGTAATTATTTTCCATAAGTTTGTTGGACTAATGGTGGTTGATAAATTAAATCCCTTTGTGTTTTGATAATAATAAAATGTATAGAATTTGTTAAGAAATTATTTCAGGTGATTTGGATTGCAATTAAAGGATTAATACAATTTAAGATTGACATATCTACAAATCA
>JAOTAX010000101.1:3099-15134 GCA_025629825.1 Erythroxylum guanchezii | reverse complement strand
AATAATAATAATAATAATAATAATAATAATAATAATAATAATAATAATAATAATAATAATAATAATAATAACATAATAGTAAAAAATAGTGACTGGAGACAAGGACGACTTGTCCCTGTCCTCCCTTTTTGGGGAGGACAGAAATTTGTGTCCCTGTCTCCCGGAAACAGAGGATGGGGACCCGAGGACGGGGACGCGGAAACAAGAAGCAAACACTCACAAAGACAGGATTTTTCTGTCTTGCCCACTGTCCCCGGAAACGGGGACACTATCCAAGCGCTACGTTAGGGACTATGCATGTACCTGGCTCGGCAGTTTTGTTCAAAATGTGGGATTTACCATCTTGGTCTGTGCGGAACTATGGGGTGTCTTCACGGGTCTATCACTTGCATAGGACTTGGGTTATAAAAGGATAGAATTGGAGGTGAATTCTCTCATAGTTATTAACATACTCTCTTAGCTAGAGCAATAGCAGGAATCTGCAACTCATTGATTAGGACTATTCGGGAGTTGCTTGCTAGAAAATGGATAATAAGGCACGGATACATATACAAAGAAGCCAATTGCTGTGCAGATTGGTTGGCCAACTATGCTCAATCTTTTGAACTTGGGACAACCAACGCTCTCCTCCAGGCTGTATTAAAATCCTCCTAGAGGATATCGCAGGGATCTCTTTTCTTCGTTTAATTCAGTAACTTTTGATCTAATTTCCTTATAATTAAAAAAAGAAAAAGTTTCGTAGCAATAATCCTTGCAGTTGGCACCAGAAGAGGGATTGTTGAGTTGATGATCTAGCAGAATCTACATCACTCATTCATAGCTGTGTCTTTGTAGGACGTTCACATAGCTGTTCAATTCCATGGTTAATATTTGGCTCCACTTGATCAAATTGTAGTAAATGAATGGCTGTGATCAATTGCACAATCACTGTTTTGCAGCTAACCTCCATTTTAGATGGACCACCTGCCAGTGGTCCGTGATTGCATCGTCTTGCATGTTTTTGCATCTATAGATTTCGGTTCACCAAATCGAAAACAATAGGTCTACCAGTTAAGGATAAATGTTACTAAGAAAATTCAATTTAGTTCTTCAATTACTTATTTTTGCCACTATCAATATTATCAAACTTTTGATCAATCATATAAATAATTTTAAATTGGTCAAATTTCGAATTAGTGTTGAAATTATTTAGATTAAGTTCCACTTTGGCAAATTTGATCAGGTAGTTGGCAGATATCAAGAACATGCTTGACTTGTGTTGATCAAGTTACAATAAAGAACAGGTAAAAATATCCCTTTTTGTCATATTAGAAATGAAATTAATGAATAAAATTGAGTTTAACAGAATTTATATTTAATAAATTTTTTAAACACAAATAAAAATGATTAAAATTAATGAATTAAATTATATTTTCATCAAATTTAAACTCAAATTTGAGTTTTTTTAATAAAATTTTGACTTCAAGTATAAATATTAAAAAAAACTTAAATTTGTGTTAGCGCTGGCTTAAACATATATTTAAGAAAGTTTTATTGATTATTTAAATTTCTATTTTTAATGTAAACAAAGGATATTTTATTTTATTTTAAAAGTAAAAATGAATATTTTAATTCACAATTTTAAAATCATTAAAATTAGTTTAATACTTTAACTTTTATTTTATATTACTTTATATTAAATATTATTCAACATTAATTTCTATTAATGACTATTTTTGACTTTTCATAACTCCAATCCAATTCAATCCAATCCCAAAATGAGATTAAATCTTCTGTTCTGATTAATCAGTTCCTACTTTATTCATTAAATCTTATTCACATATTTAAATAAAATCTATATAAATATGTGGATCAAATTAAGTGATAAATAGATAGAACACCGTAACGGGACAGGTTGCTTCAACCCTCCCAAAACCATCTTTTGGGCGGTATCTATCAGAAAATAATCTTTCACCTAATTATCCATTTACCTCTTCCTCCTGAGCCCTGTCAATTACACTAATCTTCTTATTCACTTCACTATGAAGTACATACTTCATGGTCTCTTCCTCGTAAATCAACTCTAAACACGTATTTATTTAAAACTTAAATGATTACAACAGAAAACCAACTATTATAACTATTTATTTTTTAAAAAAATTCAAAAAATGACATTTTGTTGGTCTTGAATGGAGCTGGACAACTCTGGTTCGATTAACCCGAGCCTAGCTCATTGACTTCGAGCCAGGTCAGGCTAGAGTCAAAGTATCATATTTACTTGGGAGTAGACTTAGCAAAAATTATTCAGTTCAAGTTAAATAGACTTTGGGTTAGGTTTGCATTCGTTGAACTATCCAATTTGATCAGACAAAACTTAAAAATTTTAAATTAAATCATGCCATTTTTATTTTTTAAAAATTAAAAAAAATGTATTAATCATACTCAATCAAAACTTAATCAAACTTTGAGTCATGTCATTTTTTATTTTTTAAAATTAAAAATATATTTAATAATATTTGATCAAATTCTAACTGAGCTTTAAGCTACTTAAGCTCAATTAATCTCAAACTCAAGCCTAAAGCCTCAAACTTGATCAAGCTTTGATCGAATCGAGACTTGAACGTATATTCTTTTAAATTTAAAGCTTAATTAGACTCGAACTCAAGCCTAAAATCTGATCATACTTTAAGTCAAACCTAATTTTAAACACATATTTTTGAGACTCAAAGTTTAATTAGACTCAAACTAAAGCCAAAAGTCTTAAAACTAATCTGGCTTTAAGTTGAGCCCAAATATAAACACATTTTCTCAAGTCAAACTCAAGTTTGGAATCTTAAACTCAGATCAAACTTAAAGTCTAAGTTCGCATTAGAACAAAAATTTTTAGATAAGACTCAAACCTGAGTGGTCCCAAATTTGATCATTCTACTACCAATCCTATTTGAGAGTTTAAGCATTAACGTGGAATTTTCTTTCTTTTTCTTGGAATGTTATAAAGAACATTATAATAGAGATGCCTAAAAAAGATTTTATAATGTTGACATTTATTTGTTTTATTATTTGTCGCTCTTAACTTTAAATTTTTATTAAAAAGGATATTTTTTAATCTGTTTTTATAAAAAGATCATTTCGATGATTCGAACATGTGAATATTTTATTTACGAAGGAGTAACTTTATCGATTACTCTAAGATTCGTTCTCAATCATTTAAATTAATAATAAATAAAATTAACAAGGATCAAATATTGATTAAAACCTCAAATTTTCTTTTTTTTAATTGGATAAAATAAGAATAATGGGAAGAGGGGCCTAAAAAGGGGGCAGAAGTGACAGCTCAACCTGTTGGGTTGGGTTATAAAATAACATTAAATAAAGACAGAAGTTGTACGTACACATGTCTTTTTATTTTTTTAATTTATTGTATTATTTTAATTAATTAATTAATTATTTGTATAGTAGTTTGTTTTTTAAAATTTAAAATTTTCTTATAATATGCCTTTAATTTTTGGGTTTACCTTTTCAACACCACACTTCAACGACCCAACAAGAAGAAGAAGAGAGAGACAGAGAAACACAATACAACAATACGTACAGACACAATTTGATAGGGAGACACAAAAAAGGTCAGGGCTTTTGTAAGAATCCAAGAATCACAGGACAAACCCAGATAGGATTACCCGATTACTTGATCGATCTCACTTCTTTTTTTTCCTTCGAGTTGCATTTTGGGGGAGATCTCAATTACCCGTGTCTTCAATACTAGGTGACTCTTATTTTCTTTTTTGTTCCTTGTGATTTTTGTTAAGAACGAGCTCCGATTTGTAATTATCTCAGCTTCTTTTGTCTTGCATTTTCACTTTCTGTTTTGTGTTGAATTACTGATTCCGTGTTTCTGGGATTGCATCTGATTGTTTCTATCTCTGGATTTCTTTCTTTTGTTTTGGTCGCTGAGGGAATGTGGGAACATAAGATTAATTGATGACTTGATTACGTGTTGTTTTAATTTATACGAGAATGTGTTTTTCTGAGACTTGTACGAACAGAAATTTATACTCAGGCGAACCATTGTCACCGTTTGAGTATAATTTAAGTCTTTTGTGTTTGATACTATGTAACTGACATGTTCTTTGCAATATAGTTGGTCTTTTTTTTTTTTTTCCAATTTCCAAGATTTCTGCCCCATTGGTTGCTTTTAGCTTGATTTCACTAGAGGATGGACAAGTGTTGGTATCTGTGGGTTAATTTGTAGCGAACCTAGATTCTCTTAATGAAATCAAGTACTGCTTCGTGTTAAGGTTGGTGGATAGGACATTAATTGCTTTTGAGATCCGAAACAACAATTTTGTATGTCATACTGGTAAATAGTAATTCTTAGATGGATTGGACCCATCCTGTCTTCTATGATATCCAAACTCTTCTACGAAAAACTCAAATGTCTCATAGATTTCTTTGAATCTGTCTTGTGCATGCTTTAGTGTTGTAGGTAATGCATTAGTGCGTTGTTTTTCGTTTATTGCCAGGAAATGTGGTAAAGATAAAATAATGAAACACAATCTTATGTTCTTCCTCTCCTACCATTAGGCCTTGGATTTCCTGGCTTAAGACGATATCTGTTGCAGGGCTGCTGTGCCTTGATTATGGCAAATTCCAATAGTTCATCAAATATTCGGAGTTTGATGTATTCTGGAAGGCATCCATTGCTTCCTCCAAAATGCCCATTTCCTGCTGTTTCACCCTCATATGCTGATCATGCTCCTAACACTGTCATTGGATCAAAAGCTGTACAAAAGCCCAGAGAGGGGAACAAAAATCACCAGCGAACTTCCTCTGAGACCTTCCTCTTAGACGAACAACCTTCTTGGCTTGATGATCTCCTTAATGAGCCAGAAACACCTGTTCGAAAAGGAGGCCATCGTCGTTCATCAAGTGATTCCTTTGCATACATTGATATATCTAATACTTCTAATGTGGTTTATGGAGCACCAGATGAGTATGGACATAAACATGTGATGTCAACACCCTTTTGGGGATCTCAAGATATTGATCATCATGGGGAGGTCCGACAGAATGCAAAATATAATGAAATAAGCTTGGTAAAACAGAAGAATAGGCCTTGGGATTCACCTTTGAGTGCTGCAAACCATGCAAGTGGGCTTCTTTCGGCAAGAGAGAGTACTCTTTCACGGAGTTCAGGATCACCATGTTTCTCACAGGAATCAGATGGGGTTCCATCTTCAGCTAGTGAAAAGAAAGATCAGGCTGAATGTGTTCAACATGATTTGAAAACTGCCTCTGAAAAAAAAGATGGTTCCCATACTAAGTCCTCTTCATCAGAGACTGATACAAAACGAGCCAAACAGTATGTATTTAGATTCATTTTGTTTTGTTTTTGTTCCAATATATTAACCACATTCTTTTTTAGATCAAAAAGAATATATCTGGAAAACATTTTCTTTTAAATCTTAATCAACTTTCCAAAAATATTTATAAGGTTGTGTATGTAACTGTCACATTAATGTTTTATGGAATCGGTATGATGAATTATCAGCTGTTATAGGATGGTGTGGATGAGAAATATGAGAGTTACAATTACTCTATAAACAGGTGGTAAATACTGGTTACAAGAAACAGTAAATATTTCTTAACAGTTGCTTTTAAAGATCTTTCTTTTGAAAATTCAATTTATAGAAAACTTGTATCATCTATTAAAGTATCACTTTCTTTTCTTTTCTATCGATGGTATATTTTGCTTTATTTAATATATGCTATATAAAACTTTTTAGGGATTCCACATTTGCATGTCTTATATTCTACTACACCTTGTCTGCACCTTCCCAACTGGAGCTGATTGACATCTGTATTTAGCTTTTGGCCAATGTTTTATTAGGATTAGACTGTCTAGATTTTTAATTATATATATTACACATATATTTTAAATTAGGTTAAAAATATAGATGGTCTAATTCTACTACAACACTGACCTCACTTTGCTATTAGTATTGGACATCCTACACGAACTAAAAGGGATACAAGTGCTTTTGACAGATTTTTCACTTTTTTCCTGGATCGAATTTAACCTTTTATATATAGCACAAAGGATAATTGGAAATTATGATAAATTTATTTCAGATTTATGTATTGCAGATTGTATGCATTCACTCCAGAAACTGTGTTTGTTTTTTAAGTTTCTTGTCAATGGTTTAGTAATTATACATCCTTTCCAACTTGGGGCAAGTCACTCTTTTTTGTTGACATAGCACATATTCTCCACCTTGAAGAGAGAATTTTATTTTAGGCTAACTGGGAGAAGATAAATGGCCCTTATCTAGCACGGAGAATTTTTACAGTGACACGGGAGGCTTCCTCAAAGGCAATTTATTGAAAATGCTGCTAACTTCAGAGTTGTAATGGAAGACTAATACCAGTTTTGCTGATGGAACTTGTATTCCTCAATTCGGGACAACAAAGTTTGATTCTTGCTTCATGAGACATATGGCTATTTGTTAATGTTATTAGGAGTTTTATCATGGAATATTGTGCTGATGATTTTAGATGTACCAGTATGTCTACTTCAAAAGAGTTGCATACTTATGGTGAAGTGAATCAAGTGATATGTAATATAATAACACATGACTTATCCAGGAAAATAACTTATGATTCAATTTATGCAGGCAATTTGCTCAACGTTCTCGTGTTCGAAAACTTCAGTACATAGCTGAGTTGGAAAGAAACGTACAAGCTTTACAGGCAAGTACTATTATATCAGCACTTGAAGCTGACTTCATCCTCGTTTTTGACGTATAAATGGTTGACATATAAACTAAACAACAAAGAATTGGAAATCTAATCTCGGACTGCATTTTGCCACTCAATGCAGGCAGAAGGATCTGAAGTTTCAGCTGAGCTTGAATTTCTCAACCAGCAAAATCTTATACTGAGCATGGAAAATAAGGCCCTGAAGCAGCGATTGGAAAGTTTAAAACAAGAGCAGCTTATCAAATATTGTGAGTTCTATTACTCAACTTTTTTCAGTTAAAGCTGTTGATATCATACCCCTATTCTCTTTGTATTTGATCTGGTGAGCCAAACTGGTTAGTAGTTTAAAAGTCCTTTTCTCAGAGTATGTTTTAGCTTATTGACTTCTTTTGCTAGTTTAACCTTTCTTTGTTCTTATGCTTAGTATTTAATAACATTCGGTTCCCCTTTCCTCCCAAAATGCCCCTTACTAGCGTTATAAGCATGCTTTATGGCAAATTTTTGGAGCAAGTTTACCAATTCATCGTTTCATTATATCCTGAAATTGGTGGAGAATGATTTTAAAAAGAGAGAAGAGGGGAAAGCTAGGGTGAGATGCTGCATAACTAGGAGTTAAAGTTTGAAGTTAAAGCAAGTTGGGTAATAAGGATGCAATGATATCCCACTATAAAGGATTTGTTTTCTTTTGTCCCTTTTTAGATAGTTAATGTGTCTGTTTCTGAAGATGAACTTTGTTGAGTATGCTTTCAGTGGAGCATGAAGTTTTGGAGAGGGAGATTGGAAGGCTGCGAATACTGTATCAGCAGCAACATCAACAACAGCAACCACAACCGACTTCTGGCCATCGTCGTACTAAGAGCAGGGATCTTGATTCCCAATTCGCAAAACTTTCTTTGAAACATAAGGATGCTAATTCTGGGAGTGACCCTGTCTCCGGGCCACTCCCCATATAAATACATTATTAAGCTGGAGACCTATAGTGCAACTATTTTAGGCCCAACTGATCTACCAAACTGACTGCACTTCCAGATATCCCTCCTGCCAACGGGGATAAGGCTAGGCTCCTCAGTCTTTATCCTGGCTTTATTTTATTTTATTATTTATTTTGTTTTCCTATTCTCCATTGATAAATCGCACCTGGTGGTCATTTCTTGGAAGTTATATTTTTAGGCAGATGACTCACCGGAGGTGGACTGTAAGAAGAGGATTTGGGTTTCACGATTCATCTTATATTTCCAAGTGGATATAACATAGGTATCGTAAGAAGAGGATCCGGGTTACACAATCCTCCTTATATTTGCACGTGGACATAAATGTAGTAAGTGACTTTTCTGTTTGAGTTAGACCATCCACCTTCATGTAGAGTTCAAGGTAATGAAGGATCTTCAGTGCTTTGTTAGGTAAGCTATGTCTGTAATACCTTGTTACCAGCAAAACTTGTTTTGAGGAAATGCTTTCGTTTATATTATCATATTGGTTTCTTGTTTTGCTTTACTGCTTTGCTTGCAAGGTTTTTCATGATCTAGTCGAAAGGATATACATTAATTCATGACAATTGAATATGTGTATCCATTCCTGTGTACAGAATTCATTTTAAATGTCTTCAGTTCCTAGGGAGGTCCCATTCATCAAAACTTGTTGCTCTTAAATTTCCATTTCAGGTTTGGTTAGTTTCTTATGATGTTTTCTTGATGCATCAACTTAGAGCTAGTTAGTCCTTTGCTCGGCTAATTGATACAAGGGGAGAGTGAAGAGGACTTGGAGGGAGCTTCTTCTTCTTCTTCTTCTTGTTCGTCTTCTTCTTCTCGTGTTGAGTATCGTCCAACAAACTGTTTATCAATAATCGGAATTAGGATATTTAGGGACACACTTCGAGCCTGGTTCAAAAAACTTTTATTAATGTCATATCTGACCGGAAAAGCCTGAATATTTATTCACCTGTTTAGGAAGGAGGAAGTCTGTTTCTTTACGTGAGGATTTTAGAGCTTGAAGCAAGTGGAAGAAATGCATGATCCATGATCCTTTCCAAATTATGAATCTTGAGAGTCCACTGTTCAAAAGGTCCTTTCTATTTCTATAACCATTCACCAAGTCTGAAGCATCCAAACAAGTATCATATCATGGAACCAAAACTAGGTAACTTTTACCTGAAATCAATAATACAAATATTTACATAAAATTGAATGAAATTGGATAATTAAACAATAGTATACAAAGATTAAGGCCATATAATCGTTTTTTATTCATCAATTAATAAATATCGAATTTGGTTCTAATCCGACCGGAGCTCAATCAAGCTCGGGATTAGATCGAAAGCCTCGGGCCAGATTGAGCTTCGACCGGCAAGATCCTATCATATGAATATTAATATTTTTTAGAAATATGAGTAATAATTGATAGTATTGAATATAAGTATCCACAAAAAATTGATATTAATAATAAAAATATTAATATTATCATCTAAAGTTTGCTGATTCAATTAATTAATAAGTAATACAAATTAACATAATATTAAAAAATAATTAAGATTTAGCAAAAATAAAAGGAAAAAGTTTGAATACTAAATTTTGATTAGAAATCATTAACTAATTTCTTTTAAATTGTGACATTTATTATCAATAATTTTTAATTATATTGTCATCCACATTTATTAACACATCAGTGTCTTGTGAAAGGAATAAAGAATAACAACAACAATCCAGTAAAAATTTCACTAAAAGTAGAATTTGAGGATGTTCAGTGTATTCAGTTTTACATTTAACTATTTGAGAGGCAGTTTCCAAAATTGTGAAATAAGTAAATGGTTATGCAAAAGAAAATTTCATAAGCAACAAAAGTTAAGTACCATAAGCTAATTTAATGTAAAGAAATGAAAAAATTGTCAACAATTATTTTTTTATATAAATAACTTATTTTTGACTTATAACTTTTTTATAAAATTTGTTCAATTTATTTTTCAAATGAGTCAAAAATAAATTATTTTACTAAGACAGACTTATCAAAGCATTTGTATATGAATTATATGAAAATTCAATTTCATCAAACTACAAAGTTCAGTACATTTAGAGATGACAATGGTTCAGGCCGGGCTTAGGTTGTTCCTGACCCGACCGGTGGCTAGGCCTGACCACGGTTTGACCGGTCGGGCCGGGCCAACTAGCTCATCATATATATATTTTTAAGAAAACTTTAAAAAATGACGTCGCTTTTGAAGTAACAGTCGAGCCAAAGGCTGGGTCGACTATAATCAACCCGTGGTCAAGCCCTTTTTGACGTCATTTTTAAAGTAACCGTCGAACCACAGGTTGGGACGACCATGATCGACCTGTGGTCAGGCCCTTTTTGACATCCACAAGTACATTTTCAATATCTAACATTACAATCAAAATCAATCATCTCACTATTTATATTTATAAGAAAAACTATACAAAATTTAAAGTTTGAGAAGTTATGTTTCCAAAATAAGTTACTTTATCGTTCTTGGAAATTAAGACTTAAAATGGATACGTTCTTTGGGATAATATGAGACTCAATATTTAATTTTTTGTTGATAATGATGAAAATCTTAGTCTTGAAAATATAAAATATAAATTCCAAATTTAAAAGACAAAAAAGGTAAACTTAACTAGAACGACAATAACACCCGATCAGAGTCTCACAGAAATGCGAGGTCTGAAAAGGTCCAATAGCACGTAACCTTACCTTTATTAAATAGAGAGACTGTTTTCGACATTAAAAAAATAAAAAAGTAAACTTAACTATGAATAATAAAACTTATAAATTTAAAACTTAACAAATATATGCGCCAACAACAAATTACTTTAATTGTATATGCACAATTAATTACATAAATGTCTGCTAAATAACAAACTCTAAACAATTTCACCATATGACTTTCTATTAAATAATGAACTCTAATACATAAGGTAAATAAATTGTCTCATTATAATCATATGTAAGAAGACAAGACATTATAATTAAATATAAAAAGATTAAAAAGTACAAATATTAAAATTTACGACACGTCCAAAAATAATTGACTTTATCTTAAATCAATCATTGAAATAATATTTAATAATTACTTACCTCATTTTTACTCTCGACTGATTAGAGATAAAATTGCGTACTATTGAACCTCTTCAGATTTTACGTATCAGCATAATTCATATTAAGTGTTGCTGCTGTTGTTGTTTACGTCACTTTTAATTAATTATTAATGACGATCAAAGTAATATATTAATAAAAAGAAATACTAATCACAACAAAGTATGAATATATTGATTGAAATAACATATTTGAAAAATCATTATATATTGCTAAATAAATTATCAAAATTAGAGTCAATTCTCATATGAAAGAACTACCTCCCAAGTACAGACCTTTCTTTTATTTTGCTACCATATAACATTCACTATAAATATTCATTTCCTTTATTACATATGTTTTCTTCAACCAACTGAAATTTATATCTTATAAAAAAAACCAAATACTCCAAAATAAATAAGAAATTATCTATTTCATGTTTAAATTAATTATAAACATGTATTCAATAAAAAAATGGTACTTAAATTATTTTTAACCTATTTATAAATATTATTATTATTATTATTATTATTATTATTGTTGTTGTTGTTGTTTTTTTTTTTTTTTTTAAATTTGTCTGTTTTTACCGAATTATTTAGTTTGTTATTTATTTCATATTTTATTTATTAAATTTTTTATGTAGGTCATTCGAAAATAACCTTGTTGAAAAGTTAGGGAGTAAGATTGCGTATTACTAAATTTTTACTGAATTGTTATTGTTACTATATATTACAGGCTCTTTGGAAACATTTGAATTGAATTCATTAACGAATTGAATTCAATTACATTGATGAAGTTGGAATTGAATTCAATTTACACTGTTTGGAACAAATCTAGTAATATAGGAATTGAATTCAATTACACTGTTTGGAACAAATCCAATAATATTAGAATTGAATTCAATTACACTATTTGGAACAATTCCAATAAGATTAGAATTGAATTCAATTATTTCATATGATACATTTACCTCTGACTAAAAAATAATATTATCCAAAATAAAAATCAATTTAGATAGATTTTAATTATTCATAATAAGTGTCATTCTTGACTTTGTATGCATGTTTAAAATTTTACTTCCAAAAGTACTCTTTAATAATAATAATAATAATAATAAAAATAAAAATAATAATAATTTATTAATAATAATAATAATAATAATAATAATAATAATAATATATTATTATTATTATTATTATTATTATTATTATTATTAT
>JAOTAX010000100.1:12161-26879 GCA_025629825.1 Erythroxylum guanchezii | reverse complement strand
TCTTCACTTTCCTTGTCATTGCAAGCTTCTCTACCATTTTCAACACAGCAGGTTGCATAAAACAACACAATTCAACAGTTGCGTTTTGCGGTTGATGGGCGTTCCAGGTTGAACCCTCCACTCCCTCCAGACTATTTTGGTAATGCAATCTTCAGTTGTACAACAATGGCGGTATCAGGTGAGCTTTTATCAGAACCATTCGTCGAGACGGTGGATAGGATTCATAAAGCTATAGTCAGGATGGACGATGAGTACCTGAGATCAGCAGTTGAGTTCCTGGAGAGCAAAGGTGACCTGACATCAATCATGCATGACCCTGGTGTATGTGCTTGTCCGAACCTTAGTATTGTGAGCTGGACGAAGCTGCCTTTCCACGCAGTCGATTTTGGGTGGGGACGAGCAGACATGAAACCTGCGAAGATGCGTGACGGGAAAGGATTTATAATGATAAATCCAAACGATGAAGAGAGTTTGATGTTGGACATATGCTTGGAAGCAGATCATACGCAAGCCTTCCAAAAGCTGTGGGGTGCTTCAGTTCAGGGCAGTCCAATGGCTAAGTTATAACTCCAACATCGTTAGACTATTGGGCTTTGTTTGCTATCTGATTTTCTGTTTCTATTTGTAAATTCAATTAAACAATTGTGTTTGATCAAATTTTTATTTTTATTTTTAGTTTTAGTTTTTGATTTCTTCAAATTTTAGTAATTTATTAAAACCATTAAAAAATAGTTTGTTATTTATTATTATTTTTATCATAATTTGATATATTATTAAATAAATATATACTATTTAATTATTTAATATTGATAATTATTTAATAATTATATTTAAAATTATTTCTCTTTAAGACACATCAATTTTAAATTTTAAAATAGTTGTTTATGAAATAGATATCAAGTATTTAATTTTAAATAATAACATTGGATTTAGTAATTAAAAAAATATAAAAAGATTAGTATGTAAATAAATTATATATTTTTATGAATGAATTTAATTTTTATTTATATTTATTTATAAATATGATATATAATATTAAAATAAAATTATTTCCTTAATTGTAAGTTTTAGTTTGTTTGGAAAAATAAAACTAAGCATATACTTTGTTTGAAAAAAATTATAAACCAAAATTAAAAGAAATTAAAACTAAAAATTACAAAATAATATATAAATAAAACCAAACTAAACCAAATCATTAAATTATCAATTGATGTCTTATGATGACTTATATAGTTAGTTAAATTTTTAGAAAGAGTTGGAGTGAGTGTTATTCTTGTAGAGCTCCAATTTATTTATTTTAATAAGAAATATATGAAATATGAAAGTTATTTCTAATATTAGAATCTTTCTTCGTCCAATCGGAAAATAATCTCTCTACTAATTAAACTAAATCTTTTCAAATTTTAACAAAAATTTAACTAAGTTTTTACGAAACTAAACTAATGATTGAACTTGACGAGGCAAGGTTTTGAGTTGTAAATAAGGCATGAAATTGGGGCGAAAACATGGTTAGAGCAAGCTAATACGAATAGATTAAATTTACTAAACTTTTAGAATTTAACTTGTTATTAATATAATTTTATTTTTATAAATTATTAATTATCATTTTATAATTTTAAATTTATAACACGCTTATTATTAACTTCTATTAAAAACTCTAATTATGGACATTTTAAAATTTTTAATTAGAGTTTTTAATGAAAATTTGAAGAAAGAAAACATATTTGTTATAAAATTAAAAGAGTTATTAATACTTTTTAAAATTAAAAAAGACATTAATAATATACTAAATTACATAAAATCCAAATAATTTTAATTTTTTAAACTTATTTCAAATAAAATGTAAAATCTTTGATATCTTGATTTTGGGCTTTGCCTTACCTTCACTATATGTGATAGTTCTCAAGACTACCAAAGCAATTGTAAGATACTCTCAATCCAAAGAAGCTTAGACACGTTCAACTTGCTTATCACATGACGTTTGCAGTTCATCGTTTCCTTCTTGGAATGCAATCACCAGGCATCTGTTGCTATGTTGCTTGACTGAGTCCAGAGCTCGAAGCTCCTGTACGCTTGCTGAGGTCACCTTCAACCGTCCGTAAATGACTTGTTGAATGCCAATTATTTGATTATATTTCCAGTTCACACCGACCAAGTTAGTTGGTTTTAAAAATGGCCAAAGTTTGCTACTTTCCATGCACTGAAATGTGAAAAATGATAAAAACCAGAGATGACCCTTTTCAATTTTACATCTTGTGGTTCCCTTTTTTCTTCCTTTTCTGTTTAACTTATGATTTCTGAGGTCAAGCTCCCCCACATCCATTGGTTTCTGGTACGCGTTCAAATTTTAGAAAACAGAGTAATGGTCAAAACAGGTTTTCAGATTCTTGTTCTGAATCTGCGAGATTTCTTGTACTAGTCTAAGAGAGATGCAGGATAAGGATGAATCGACTTAAATATTTTTAGTGGGAAGGACAAAGGAAAAGGCAGTGAGGGGCTCACCACCCACATCAATCTTTCTGTTTGACTGATGATACAGCCAATGTGTGACCACCTTTCTCTGTAAATTGTTAAACAATAGTTTTTCCTGGGAAAACATGCTTAGATCTAGACTTAAAAAATGTTCAAGAACTTAGTTTCAGATAAATCACTTGGGTGTCCCATAGACATTTACAAAAGGCTTGGCATATGAATGTTTCCTGTCAAATATAGCGGGCCGGCTAATAAGTAGGGTGGTGCAGCAAAGCTAGATGAGAAGCTAGGTATTTGATTAGATCTAAGAAAAGCCACAAAGAATGGTTCTTTATGGCATCAACTGTTTACCCTGGAGAAGAAAGTTGATGGTTATGAACATCAACCTCCATTGGAACAGATCACATCAATGGTTTAAGAAGTTGAGTAAGATTGACTGGGACAATTTTTGCTTTTGCATAAAGCCAAAATTATTTGAGTAAGTGAAGAAGGTATGGCCTGCTGGTGCACATAATGTATATAATAATAATGATGACAATGTGGGAAATAAAAGGCATCTCTCATTGAAGGAGAGAGAGCAGAGCATCATCACACACCACAAGCCAAAGGCCTAAAAATAAGGTAATAGCAACAGCTGCAACAGAAGAACAACAACTACACATCAGAAATCACCACCATCCCATTTGATTTTATCTGTTGCCTTAGCTTTTTCAGCCTCTTCACACAACACAAAAGCCCATATTTGTTTGATCTCACGCTCTCTCTCTCTAGAAAAACAAACATATCCTGTTTCCGTCTTACACACACCATCTGCTAAGCAACAGTATCAAATTAACAAACATGGAAACTTCTTCAAATTCAAAGAAGAGTCCACACCATCTAACTCTCCCCCTCTCTCATTCTTCAATGGCCCAGCTGGACCAGAATTTACGTGGGAGTGGAACAAAAAAGAAAAGAGTGGAAAGAGAGAGGAAAGGAAGAGTCTAAGACAGTAGATATGGTAGATGTCTTCAAAGGTTGTCCTCCAACCAAACCCACCTCACAAAAAAAACTCTTTCACTACCTTACCTTCACAACAACAGCAACAACAAGAAAAATAAAAACCAAAGGACATGTCAGAAATACCCTTCTGCAACCCCCAAAAGATCCCATCTTCATCACTGTCTCAACGCTCAAAAAGATACAATTTATTCACCGAGTTATGTGGGCTTCTTTGGGTTTTCTTTGTCTTGGTCAGAGTTTCACAGGGAAAACAGGAAAGCGAGAACTTTCTCATCTCTCTCTCTTTCCTGTATCTCTATCTCAAACATCCTATTTCCTGTCCTTTTATTGTTATCTTACCACTTGTCTTTTCTCTTTCTCCTTCTTTACCTTTAACATCTCTGCTATTTTCTATCCATCGATCTCTCCTCTTCTGTTGTTTCCCATCTGTTCTCGTTCCAGTCCTCTGCTTCTGGTTTATATTATCCCTCGGTGATTTGATCCCATCATGAAGAGGATGAAAGGCGTTGTTCCGGCTATGGAGTCGTCTCTTTTACCCTATGCCCCTCCTTTGTACGGCGACGCAAGGACCAGGTTAAGGCATCAGAGTCTTATGCAGGATTTTGAAGAGTTATACAAGGTAAAGTCTTCTCTGGGTTTTGGTTGTCTTGCGAATTCCTTTGTGGGTTTTCCTTAGATCTGGTGAGTATCAAGATTGGATCTTTTAATGTATTTGTTCTTGATTTTACCAAGATGTAAGCTTTTTTGTTTTGGCATATCGATTATATCTTGGGGCGTGAAGTAGACAGAAAGGTTGCGATTGATCACTTGTGGTTACAATATATGGACTTGGGATTTGTTTAATTGGCGAGGAATACCTGCTAGAACAGAGATGAAAAGATTATAAGTTATGTTCCCTTTGATATCAACTCACAAAGCTCATCACTTGTTGTGGCTATGTACCTATTTCCTTTTATCATTCTTCAGTGGTGGTTGACTTTTATGGATCATCTCCCTTTTACGACGTTTTCAATCATCAAATATGTAATTTGTTTAGTTATTCAGTTATGTCCTCGTTTAAAACCTCGAGTCTCTCTTATGACCTGTGATCTTGGTGATATTCATGAGTTCTTTACTTGTAGCACCATTCCTTTGCGGTTTTACTTGCCTTTATTTTTCTTACTCTGTTATTAAGGTATGGACTTCAAAGCAATTAAGGCAGTCATAGATTGGTTAACGGTTGTAAGCATTTTTCAGGAAACAGAGGCCAAGAAATTCAAGCTGCAGATGACAAGAGAGAAAAAATTGACATTATTGGACGAAGTGAGGTATCAGTTTTCTGTCTTTTAGATATATTGCATATGCAGAAGCAAATATTTGAGCAGTTGTTTTAAAATTGAATCTTTTGGTCGCAGATTTTTGAGGCGACGGTACAAGTATTTGAGTGAGAACCAGGATCAGAATCCCCCAGTAAAGCGAAATTCAGGGCAACCACGGCAGTTAGTGACTGGAAGTAAAAGTTCAAGAAGAGAAGCAGCTCTGCGGAAGTCAGTTCTGCAACTCGATTCAAAGCGAAAGGAAAAGTTTTGTAATGAACCTGCTTCAATGTCTGAATTGAAACAAAAGCTGAAGACTCACTCCCGAAAGGAAACAGCATCGCGAATTTCATCAGCAATTCCTGATTTGAACCAAAAGGAAAGGATTTATGCAGGAAAGGAAGCTGCTTGTCGAACCAATGCTCCAATTTTTGACTTGAATGAGATTTCAGTAAGCAGTAACTGTTATCAACTTTAGGAGCTTTATTCATTTGATTAAGTCCCTTTTACTGATAACTCATACTGATATCAAACTTGCTTCAGATGGAAGAAGAAGAGTTGCAAGCTAGTTGTGGAATGATCAGAATAGACGAGTCAAAAATGATCTCAATGAGAAGTGGAAATGATGAACAACTCAATGATATGAAGTTGGCAGCTTGTAGAAATCTAGGCAACGGGTCTAGTCATGCAGGGAAGAGGAAGATCTCATGGATGGATCCCGTAGCTTTGAGGGTTTGAGCTCGATTAATCTTCAATTGCAACAGCAATTTCAATAGGTCGGTGAGGATTGAAGGTTATCCTCGCCTAACTTTGTTAAATGTTAAATCTTTGTTACCTTTCCTTTTCCTCTTTGTAAATCAAAACTTAGTTCAATATAGTTATAATCATATAGAATGAAATGGCTAAATTTGATGCTCCAACTTCACCTTTTTCCTTCCCTGGTCTTAATAAATCCAGTCCTTTTGCTCATTTCCCTATTGATAGGCTTGGGAGTCCCAAAGTTGGTTTCTTTTATGCTTTTAGTAGCTTTTCGTGCTCGCCAGCACCAAATTCAACATTAGGACAAAGAACAATACATTATTATGGATGATCCAATGGTTTGGGATCATCCCTTTCATTATGACTTTAACTTGCAAGAACAGCAGTACGTTTCTCCTACGTTGTTGGTCATGACTCATCAATCTTACCTTGTTTCAGAAGCAAAACATCTTTCATAGATGAAGTAGATGGGACCTTGTTTCTTTGTCTGGTGTGGCAAGTTATTAAGAAATTTAGTTCGCAGTGGTTAACGATCCCTTTCTTGGGTGGAACGATTCATGTTTTTCCATTGTCATTATTGTAAAAGTTCTTGCTTTGAGTGGAAGGAAAATGGCCACCGAGCATCTCCAAGATGTGATTTTAGGTGGTTTAAACCCACTTCATAGCATCCATTACTCCGGATTTGTTGGAAAAGTTAAAACTTTTGAGCTGAAGTCAACTACTTGTTGATGATAAGAAACATATGGCCATTTTCCAAGTCAGTCATTTCAATGACTTATGTTCTTGAATTTCCAATCTTCTGTGCTTGGAAAAGTCTGAATATTTCCGCCTCAGGTTTTTGAAACCCGGTATGGGGAGCTTCATCACCACTTCAGAACCTTACAAGAAACCTTTGATCGTCGAAAAACATACTCATGAACGTGAATTCATGCGATATCCCCAACTCTTGTTGGCTTGTCCTGCTTTCAGGGGCGGAGACGACCACCACTTTTGTTCGTGGTTGACACGTCGTGTCCAACACAATAAACAAATCCTATCGTCCACGAAACTTCCTGGAAAATGACACAATTTTTATTTTTTTTATCATTAAGGTCCAACCAAACATCATTGACATCCCAGAGAGAGAGAACCGTGGAACAAAAATGCCGAGTCGTTGTGAGATCTTCTGCGAGATCCTCATCGCCATCCTGCTTCCTCCTTTGGGCGTTTGCCTCAGGCATGGCTGTTGCACCGTACTACCCTTTCTCCCTCCTTCTGCTGAATTTTCTCAGCTTCCAAACAGATCGAGATCAGAAAGTTGGAAACTTTAGTTAATGTTTTTGTGTTGTTTTGCTTTGCAGGTTGAGTTTTGGTTATGTGTACTGCTAACTATTCTGGGTTATCTTCCTGGAATTATCTACGCTCTTTATGCTATCGTGTTCATCGATCGGGATGAGTTCTTTGATGAGTACAGACGCCCTTTATATGCCTCTTATTAATGTGTCAACTCTTTTCTCTTGTATATTATGCAAGATGTTGCACATTCCAACAGACCTTGATTGGTATTGATATTACAATGTTATGAATCCATATGAATCTTTTGAATTGTCCCAGCTCAGTTTTCAGAGAGGATTACTCTGTCATGTTTTGGTTCTAATCAGGAGTTTCTATAAAGATTGGTTCTTTTCATGTTTGAGAGTTTTAGTTTAGTCTTTAAAAACATGCATCATTCCAGAACTTGCAAAACCTTACTGGGATCGAATCCGAATCGGCATTTTGTATATAATTGCATTCGCATCGTTCGTAACAGAGAACGTAATTTATAATCTGCAACATCATTAAATTGAAAATTGAAAGATAAAAGTGACTACTCAATAACTTGAAAGATCAGAGTAAACATATTGCCACAGCTCGGCCACTGGAGTATCCTGGAACGAGGAAGGAAACAGCTCTTGGAAGGCTTGCATATGGTCTGTCTCCAAGCATATGTCCAAGATCAAGTTCTCTTCATTGGCTGGATTTACCATTATCAATCCTTTCCTGTCGAACATATTCGTTCGTATCATTTATGACTGTCCCCAGCCAAAATCGACGCGTGGAAAGGCAGCTTCGTTCAGCTCGCGATATTAAGGTTCGGACAAGCACATATACCAGGCATGGTTGATGTCAGATCACCTTTGCTCTCCAGGAACTCAATTGCTGACCTCAGGTACTAATCATCCATTCTGACTATTGCCTTATGAATCCTATCCACCGTCTCAACGAATGGTTCTGATAAAAGCTTACCTGATAGAGCCATTGTTGTACAACTGAAGATTGCATTACCAAAATAGCCTGGAGGGAGTGGAGGGTTCAACCTGGAACGCCCATCAACTGCAAAACGCAACTTTACTGCTTGATCATAAGAGAGCTCTCGAGCTCTACATGCAGTTCGCCATATATATATGAATGCTGTCAGGATCTCGAAGTAAGTGTACTTCGTCTTGCCTGCTTCCTCTCCGTCACTGGCATGAGGGCTTTGATCTGATCTCTGGTGATCTCAAATATTACCTCAAAGTTTGTCTTGTTAAAATTTTAAAGAAAATAACATATATAAGATAAAAAATAAAAAAACGCGCATTACTGAAGTGGTTTTATTAATCAACTTGATTGCCTTATAAATATTTTAAAAAAAAACTTAAATAGAGATTTAATTTATTAAATCTAGCTTATAAGATAAGATTAAAAATAAACTAAAGACTTATTCAAAAGAAATTTTAACAACTTTATAATTTTGAATTAATTCTCGACATTCTCCCTTAATTCAAAATTGTAAAAAAAAAAACTTTTACGAATATATGGAGGATATCTCTCCACAATTCTTTTCTTTAGAGCACTTCTCTCCAATCTTCTCAATATAACACTTCTCTCTATTCTTCAACATGAGCATTTCTCTTATCATTTATCTTTATAGAACTCTTCTCTCTATGATGTGCCGTAGAGCATTTCTCACCAATTAGATGAGGTTTTCTTCTTCAATCACTTGCATTGTATTTGCCTGTTCTTCATTGTTAAACTTGCAATCTTTTTTCAAATATCCAAATTGTTTACACTTAAAGCATTGAGACTTTCCTTTATGCCAACAATCTTTCTCTTCATGACTAAACTTATTACAATGGCTACATTAAGGAATGTTTATTTTCTTCTTTGATGATGAAACCTTTGCTAGATAGGCTCCCTGCACCATCTTTTCACTTTCTTGGTTTCTCATTACCCTTCTTTGCTCTTGAGCTTGTAAAGCATTAATCATTCATAGGTCCCTCAATATCTTTGAGGCTCTGATAACATATTAAAATTTTGAAGAAAAGAACATGTATAAGATAAGATAAAAGAATACGTAACACTGAAGTGATTTTATTGATAAACTTGGTTGCCTTATATAGGCAAAATATAAAATCTTAAATAGAGATTTCAACCAATAAATTCGACTTATAAGATAAGATTAAAAACAAACTAAATATCTATTCAAAAGGAATTTTAAAAACTCCACAATTTTGAATTAATTCCTAACATTCCCCTTTAATTCAAAATTGTAAAAAAAAGAACTTTCACGAACATGAAGGACATCTCTCCTTAATTCTTTTCTTTAGAGCACTTCTTTCTAATTTTCTTAATAGAGTACTTCTCTCTATTCTTCAACATGAGGACTTTTCTCATCACTTATCTCTATAAACCACTTTTCTTTATAATACGTCTTGATGCACTTCTCACCAATTAAAAGAGGTTGTCTTATTCAATCACTTGCACTGTATTTGTTTATTCTTCATTGTTAAACTAGCAATCCTTTTTCAAATGTCCAAATCATTTACACTTAAAGCATCGAGACTTTCCTTTATGCCAGCAATCTTTCTCTTCATGACCAAACTTCTCACAATGGCCACATTGAGGAATGTTTTCTTTCTTCTTTGATGATGAAACCTTTGCTAGATAGTCTCCCTGTACCATCTTTTCACCTTCGTGGTTTCTCATTGCCTTTCTTTGGTCTTAAGCTTGTAAAACATTAATCATTCATAGGTCTCTCAAGATCTTTTAGGGCTCTAATACCATGTTAAAATTTTAAATAAAAGAACATATATAAGATAAGATAAATACGTAACACTGAAGTGGTTTTATTAATAAACTTGGTTGCCTTATATAGGCAAAATATAAAAAACTTAAATAGAGATTTCAACCAATAAATCTGACTTATAAAATAAGATTAAAAACAAACTAAAGACCTATTCAAAAAGAATTTTAACAACTCTACAATTTTGAATTAATTCGCAATATGCCTCCTGAATTCAAAATTGTAAAAAAAAACTTTCACGAATACGCAGGACATCTCTCCACAATTCTTTTTTTTAGAGCACTTCTCTCCAATCTTCTCAATACAACACTTTTCATTATTTTTCAATACGAGCATTTCTCTCATTACTTATCTCCATACAACACTTCTCTCTATGATGCGTCTTGGTGCACTTCTCACTAATTAGAAGAGGGTGTGTTCTTTAATCACTTGCGTTGTATTTGCTTGTTCTTCATCGTTAAACTTGCAATCCTTTTTCAAACGTCCAAATTGTTTACACTTAAACCACCAAGACTTCCATTTATGCCAGTAATCTTTCTCTTCATAACCAAGCTTCTCACAATGGCCACAATGAGAAATGTTTCCTTTCTTCTTTGATAATGGTCTAGATAGGCTCCATGCACCATCATTTCACTTTCTTGGTTTCTCATTTCCCCTTTCTACTCTGGAGTTTGTAAAACATTAATCACTCCTAAGCCCCTCAAGATCTTTGAGGGCTCTCATACCATGTTAAAATTTTAAAGAAAAGAACATATATAAGATAAGATAAAAGAATGTGTAAGAATGAAGTGGTTTTGTTAATAAACTAGGTTGCCTTATATAGGCAAAAATATAAAAACTTAAATAGAGATTTCATCCAATAAATATGGCTTATAAGATAAGATTAAAAACAAACTAAAAACCTATTCAAAAGAAATTTTAACAACTTTACAATTTTGAATTAATTTCCAGCATGTATGAGGAGTAAGTGATTGCGCATGGCGAGTTGGAAGTACTGTTCATGGTAGGGTATTTATCATATTTAGGATAGTGAAATGTTGGGATACAAGATAAGACTCCTGAACAGAGACTGGTTCGATCAAAGAAGATTGGTAGATTAATGGGGTAACCCTGAGCTAAGCTAGACCAAGAAGTAAAGAAATTGAGAAAACCTGTACCATCTGCTATATTGTGATGCCACCTAATTCTTGGACATACACTTCCACAATTGAATCTAGTAACTTGCATTAACATCAATAAAGTAACCCTAACAAAACCAAGTCCGTTATCATAATTTGTTGCTAATTGTTAGATCATATGGTATTTTTGATAAATCTAGTGGAAACTTAACTATACCTGTAAAACGAGTAATGGGAAAGAAGAAAGGTCATGACTTGAGTGGTAACTAACTGGAGGCAAGACCTGAAGAAGCCCATCGTCATGCATGAGGTTACTAGGTTCGGGTATAGCACAATCAGTCACAACTTCTACATATAAAACCCCACGATCATATGGCATTGTCTGTCTATTTTTCGGACAAATAATGTTGCTAACACATTTTTTAGGATCCAAAAGAAGTTGTCCGCGAAACAAGCTCAATGACAAAAGTTCCTTGTTGAGTATGATTTTGTGTAAGAGTATAAACCGAGGAGGCACAACAACATGGCGGATGCTTTCAGTCGAAAAGAGGTGTTCGTGACCCTATATGACATTACTGGAGTGGAGTCTAACCTATTGGAGCAAATCAAAGATGCGGCTCCATTAAATAGCACGTATTATAAGTTGATCTCACAAGTTAAGGAAGGTGTTGTGTGCAGGTTTTGGCTCGATGAAGATGGGGCTGTTAATGACTAAGAGTAGTCAAGTGTACATGCTGAGTTTCGGTAGCTTGTAGAAATAATTGTTAAAGGAGACGTACGACTCACAGTGGGAGGTCACCCAAAGTTCAGAGGATGATGGCGCTCCTAGCTCGTTCCTACTATTGGCCGAATATAGAGAATGATATTGAGGTGTATGTCAAGACATGTCTTGTGTGTCAGTTGGATAAACCGGAGAAGGAGAAGGAAGCCAGTTTGCTACAACCCTTATCCATTCCTGAAAGATTGTGGATTTCAGTTTCGATGGATTTCATAGAAGGGTTTCCAAATATGTACAACATAGCGACAATTATGGTGATTGTAGATTGTTTCTCCAAGTATGGAATCTTCGTGCTAGCACCAGTATCGTGTCCCTCGGATATTGTGGCGGAGTTGTTCTATAGGAAAGCGGTGAAATACTTCAGAGTCCCTGCAGATATTGTGAGCGACCGAGACGTCAGATTTACAGGTCAATTCTATATGTCCTTTTTCAATATGATAGGTTGCGATTTGAAGTTTTAAATGACAAATTAACCATAGACAGATGGCCAACGGAGAGGATCAATGGTCTATTGGAGGAGTACTTAAGGCATGACATTGAGGTGTATGTCAAGACGTGTCTTATGTGTCAGTTGGATAAATCGGAGAGGAAGAAGGAAACCGGTTTGCTATAACCCTTATCTATTCCAAAAAGACCGTGGATGTCAGTTTTGATGGATTTCATAGGAGGGTTTCCAAAGGTGGACAATATGGGGACAATCATGGTGATTGTAGATCGTTTCTCTAAGTGTGGGATCTTCGTGTCAGCACCAACATCGTGTCCCTCAGATATTGCAGCGGAGTTGCTCTATAAGAACATAGTGAAATACTTCAAAGTCTTTGCGGATATTATGAGTGACCGAGATGCTAGATTTACAAGTCAATTCTAGATGTCTTTTTTCAACATGATGGGTTGCGATTTGAAGTTTTTAACGGCAAATCATCCATAGACGGATGGCCAAACGGAAAGGATCAATGATCTATTGGAGGAGTAGTTAAGGCATTATGTAAGTGCAAGCCAACGCAACTAGTTAAGTTTAATGGATACTGAACAATTTTGCTATAATTTACACATTTCTTTACGATGGAGAAGAGTCCCTTTGAGATAGTCTTCGGACAACAACCTCTTATTCAACTCGAGATTGCACAACAAAGGACTGGTGGCAAGTGTCCTGCGGCTTGCAAATTCACAATGGAGAAGTAAGAGTTGTTAGATGAGGCGAGGGATAGTTTTCGGAAGGCTTCTCGATGGATGAAGAAGCAAGCGGACTTCCGAAGAAGACTGTTAAAGTTCGACGTGGGAGAAAAGGTATTGTTGAAACTTACCGCATAGATTTGAAAGAAGATCTTGAGCAAGCAAATGCATCGTGGATTGGTACCAAAGTACAATGGACCATTCGAAGTGCTTAGTAAAGTAAGGAACGTGGCATATAGGTTGAAGTTACACGAGAGACTAAAGGTACACCCTACTTTCCATGTTAGTTTTCTCAAGCCTTACCTTGAGAATGTAACAGATTCAAATAGGAGTCAAGGAAAGAGAGCTTCATCGGTTATGAGAAAACAGTTCAAGGATCAAGTAGAGAAGATCTGTGATCACCGAATAATGGGGCAGCATAAGAAGAATCGACGGACTGAGTTCTTAATCCTGTGAAAGGGAAAGTCGATCATGGAAGCTACGTGGGAGAAAGATACGGCCTTGTGGTAGTTCGAGGATTAGGTGAACGCCTACCTTCAGACTAGTTCGACGAAGGCATCGAATTCATCTGGTGGGGGTGATTTGTTAGCCCCTTAGCACATGAAGGCACTTCACAGCTAGTTGAAGATAGGCCTTGGATAGAAGGTTAGCTGGATCACACGCATGTTGGTGGCATGCGAAAGCTCCAAGGTGTCTTAGAACATTGGATCAAGCATGGTACAAGTTTTGATAGAGTTTCAGACCATATACGAGCTGACAAGGCTAAGGCTAAGTTCTTGATGAATTAAAGACTTAGTTGGTTGCTCAAATGAACGGAACATGACTAATAGACTTGACATGGGTAAGCATTGGATCGAACCAGTGTGCTATGACTGGCTTTCGCTTGAATGACTCATCATCAACAGATAGAGATCGTGGGGATCATGGATGATGTAGCAGATAAGATCACGGAGAATAAACATCAGCACTAAAAGATAAAGATGACACGGGAGGATCATCTGAAGATAGTGGACATCTTCGTGGATAGAGATAGATCATGTGTAATCTTTTATCTTATTAGTTAGGATGTAGATAAGCCTTATCAGATAGAGTCCTATTTAAATGGGGATGTAATCTTATAGGATAAGATTGTGATATTAGATAGTAGATTTCTGTTAGGATTCTTACTTGTTCTCTAAGCCTTGATGCCTATATATAGCTCATTTGAGCCATGCTATTCACAAAAGAGTTGAGAGAGCATTTCTTTGTATACTTTGAGAAAAGTAATATAAGGTTGGCAGTTTGTTGTATTTCTTCTTTGTTCTATTGTTGCCTTTGATTATTCTAATTGCTTCTGTGGTTTTTTGTGAGTGTGAGAGTTAAACACTATGAGAGTCGTGAAGCATTCGAGAACTCGATTGTTGGTCGACGATCATATGAAAAAGGCTGAGTCTTACTTAAACAGATCTAAGTGAGATTGTTGTGTAAAAGAATAAGCGCGACTTGTGATAAGTTCGGTACTTAATAAGACCTTTGTAACAATAGCCATATCCATCTTTTAGGTCTATCTTCAAATAGACGTACAACACTTGACTCCTTGATAACAACCTTCATTTCAAGTAGCTTTCGAGCAGTGTTTAGATTCGTGTTTATGAACAATCCAGAGCTGAAGAACATGGATATTGAATTAAATTAGATAGAGTTAAGTTAAAACTATCATCTTTAAAAATATATAACAATTATTTTAATAAAATTTATTATAAATAGTAAAAGAAACATTTTAATAAAATAAAAAATAATTTAATAAGGTTCATTATGAATAATTACATATTAATATCCATTATATATGATATATTTAAATAATTAAATGTTTTTAATTTATTAAAACTTCTTTATTGATATAAAATATAAAAATATAATCAATGTTAATCATTATTTTACATTTTTAAAACATACAATAACAACATATCAATAAAAATTTACTAAAATTCGATATCTAGAAAAGTTCAAAAATACACAAAATTATTTTTAATTAATAAAAGTGCTATTTTTGATTAT
>JAOTAX010000098.1:68999-82149 GCA_025629825.1 Erythroxylum guanchezii | reverse complement strand
TTTGACCATAAATCCTTCGTCTGACCTCCAATTTGAGTGATTCTTGAAGCATTGGTTTTCTAACATGTTTGGCTACCTCTCCACAAAAAATTGGTAGCTTTTGGTTTTAAATTCGAAGGGTTTGATTCAAAGCAAGTGAGGGTTCGTTGATATAACCCTAGGTTGGCACCCGTTAATGCTTTTCGGATCCGTTTCGGATAGTTGGGCTCCGAGAACGTGGTCCAACACTTTTAGTTGGGCGTCGAGAACGGGGTCCAACAGACCTCCCTAGCGCAATAGTGGCGACAGATGTCTTGGTGGATTTCCAATTGACACCACCAATTCTAACCTGTGGAGAGGGCAAGAAAAATTGTGGAACCCAGGATGGCGAGGAGAAAGGCAAAGAGAAGGTGGGAGAATCATCTCAACATAAGAAGAAACAATCTAAGGGACAGGCTGCATGCTTCATCCGTCAGGGGCCGTATTTTGCTCTAGAATGCCCGAAGAGGAAGAAGGGCGAGGAACAAATGAACTCCATAGTTGCGAAGGACAAAGGAGGGAGCGATGAAGATGACTTAGGAGAAGGAGCCATCAATAACATTGCCTGTATAAATTGTATGAGCCTCATGGAGGAACGCTTATGCAAAGAGAATTTTGACGGAAAAGGAGATGGCACGAGAGAAAGATGCCATTGGAAGAGAAGGCTTGCTCCAGTCTTCAACAGTTGGTGAAGGAGTCTTCGAGGGAACTGCTCGTGGAGGAGTGCCTACAGATTATTTCGACGAGGGCGTCGAATCCTTCTAGTGGGGGTGGTTTGTTAGATCCCTAAGTTCAGACTGGCATGTTGACAAGGGAATAGGGAGAAGTCTTACGATTTGGCGAGCAAAATTCAAGGAACTTGCGAAGTAGGTGAGGGATGCGGGAAATATCAGCAACGATCTCGAGAGCAGGCGAGATTCGATATGCTTGGGCACGCGTAGACGAGTATTAGCGGAAATCTTCTACGAGACGTAAGATTCGGATGTACGGTCGCACAAAGTTGGAAAACTAAGTTATGCAAGACCCGAGGGTGTGCGAGAAGACACAAAGGCATATGAGACCTCGCGAGGATGCGTGAAGGCATGCGAGCGCGATGAGGCGCTTAAGCATTTGTCTTCGGTGAGGCAGGTCGAAGGTATATGAACTGTGCGAGGTTTTATGCTAACTCGATTTGTGACTTGTACTTAGTGATGGAGCGAGACTGCACCATGAGTGAGCTTGATCATGGAAGATGGGCTTATTCATGGACGTGCATTGATAGACTTATGTGCGGATAGGATGTGATGAAAATATGTTAGCAATGACGTGGACTTATGTGCGGATAGAATGTGATGAAAATATGTTAGCAATGACGTGGCAAAGTGGATGATGTGGCACATGATGATGTGGCAAATGAGATCATAGTAGATGAACATCATTTTTAAGAGATAAAGATCACGGGGAAGGATCATCTGGAGATAGAGGAGATCTTCGTGGATAAGGATAATCATTCCTAGATAAGGTAATCTTTTAAATGTGATGTAACTTAATCCTATGGGATTAGATAGAATAAGATTGTAATATTAGCCAGTAGAGTTCTACTAGGACTCTTAGCCATCTAAAGGAGCCTATAAATAGCTTATTAGAGTTGAGACCTATTCATTCGATCAGTGAAGTATTCATGAGAGAAATTACTTAGAGGAGAGAGCTTTGAGAGTTGGGAGCTTTTGCAGGAGAGTTCTTATTGTGTAAGAGCTTCGAGTAGGGAGTTCCTTGAGTGCTTTGTGAAGAAGGTATTCATGTCTTTTGTTAACATTTTGTTGAGAGTTAATGAAAAAGTAGCTTCGGCTACATTTAAAATCTCTTGTTGCTTTCTTTACTCTGTTACACTTGTGTTCTTTCTGTGTGTGAGGGAAACACTTTAATCACTTGTGTGCGTGTGAGGTATTCAAGGGCTAACGGAATTGTTCGACGACATTCAGATGAGAAGGCTGAATCTTGCTTAAGCGGACCTAAGTGGGATTGCCGTACGAAGGTGGGCACAACTTGCGGTAGAAGTTCGAGTTCAAAGAAAACCTTTGTATCACCTAACTTCTTAATATTTATTTGAGTACCTAGAACACTTTTTCTACCTATTATAGCAATTATACTTAGTAGTTCTTATAATATTAAATCACCATAATTTGTCTGGGTCAATACCTTCAACTAAAATTTTACTATCACCAATGTATTCAAATGAGTTGTCTCCAAACAATATTCCTTTTTCAATGGGATTTCACATCCTAACAAAAATAAGAAATGAATAACAATAAGATATTCAACGTCCCTAGATAACACCCTAAGGATTACAATACAATATCAAACTATTAAAAAAAAAGAAAAAGAAAGCTAAACCTTAACATTTACTTGTAATGAGTTTGAAAAAGGCAATTAATCAAAATGCCTCAACATGTAATTTTATAAAAGCCCCTAGAAACTGAAGATCCAATTGAATTATTGAAAACCACTTCGTGCTCAATTGTTGAAGTCCAATTGAAGTAGTGTATATAACACACTCCTGCAAAATTGTAAGTAAACCTATTATGTTAAACCAATCACATTCAAGTTCTTGTCTATTAAAGGCAAAGTAATTATGGTTCAATCATATGTATACTTGATTTTTGTAAATATTTCAACTTTTGGTTTGAACAGTTTTGCAAGATGATTTTTCAAAAACTGGTTCCTTGCCTTTTGTATATTTTGCAAATGAAAGCATCAATGAAATGAAGGCACGCCTCCAATCATTCTAGTTTACATAGGATTAGAATACCTTCAATCATTTCCATACAAATTAAATCAGTTCAATTTACATAACAAATTCAATCATTCCATCAAAAACTCTAAAAATAACTTATGTCACTATATACAAATCACCGACAGTCGAATATTTCTCACTTCTCTGGTACGAAATTTTGTCTCATCTCCTTTGCCACAATAAATTTGTTTCGTATGTTTTTGTTTCTATTTTCATACAGAAAACACTATAGATTATACAGAATGTAGAATTTAACATGGAGAATGACAGAAGTCTATATTTTGTTATTTCTTTCTTAAGCTCTAGAAGACAACACTAATTATATGTATGAAACGAAGGTCTTAAGAGAGAATTTTAAAAAGTTTGAGACTAGTAATAAAAGTTCGAAAGCCTATGCGTGCTTAGAGTCAAAGTTAGAAGACGAATTTGAACTTTGAATATGGTGCCGTTCCTAATTCCATGTATTGAATTAATTTATGTTGTAAAAAAAGTGAAGAAAATTTTAAAAGTAAAACATGTTCTCTTTTTAAGAATTAAGTGGACAGTGGTCTTGTTTTTGAATGTATGGATGCTTATTTATATAGCTGAAATTTTCAATTTCTTATTTAGTTTAAGTTTTTTTAATTATTTTTATATGAAACTCAGAAATAAATTCGATTCAATTCAACGTTTCAACCAATCCAGTTGATTTTGTTTACATTTCTTAAAATTAGAAACATAAGTATTATAGAAATAAATTACATGATAAAAATGTAATACACCACTTGATTTGAGAAAAGAACTCTTGATATCAGAATAATATCCACTGTATAAGAAATCACATTAAAATCATTAATCCAATATCTAATCAAAGGAGCAAAGCTGGTCCTGCTACTGCCATCATTATTATTAAGCTTAATCCAGATAGAATCTGCTGCATCTTGGTATTGCTCGCTCTACTGGTTTCACTGGGAAAGAGCTCAGTTACGTTGAAATTGCCTACAGGAAGGAATGAGATATTGAGATCTTGGTAATAATATATAATAGCCAACACAAGCCAAGCCAAGCCAGTAATACCTCTTCCACTGCCAGAACCACATCCTGCTTTTATTGTATCTCTGATAGCATTTATGGTGGCATTGTTGTAGAACTCAAAGTTTTCCAGAATGCCTTCTATGCAATTCAGAATCGAATAAATCTCCGAAAGGCACGTTCCGTTGCAGAATTCATCAACATATTCAGCAGACACGTTCAGGTTTCCAGTCTCGTTCAGCCTGTAGGCCTCTTTGCAGCTGTTGTGTATCTGAGACTTGCCAAGTGAAAAAGTTATATGTTAATCAATGTCTCAAGTATCTTTCAGGTTTTCCTATTTAAGATTCCACATACATAATTATCACTGAAACATAGCACTGCTTTGGTCACAAGATCGGCGGTATTAACTGCTGCACGACCCACTTGAACATGGACTGTGCCTACATCGGCTGCACCCTGGGCACCTTTCCCTGTATAAGCCACATACGATTATCAACACTTACTAACTATATCTAAACACACAAGTTTTCAATATTTTCTGGGAAACCTTGCTTCTCTTTCACACACCTATGTTGCACCAGAAAAGGAAGATACAGACAATAGCTACTTCCAAGCCAGAGATTCTGATTGTTAAGGAATTTGCCATTGTTGAAGACTGTAGGTGAAAGGATTCACTGAGGGAAAAAGGGACGATTTAAGGCTACTTATATACCAAAGTGGTGTCACCAATTTTTGAAAATTCCAGAGTTAGTTGCTTGACGTCACCATATTCTGTTTACAAGAGTGACTCATATTATCCAACTTAAATATTCCTGTTGAGTATGTTAACTGTGAGCCTCTAATATTTTTTAGCCCCTCTATTCAATGATGTGAACTCTTTCATTTCTCTGGAATAACTGATGTATGCAGCAGATCAAGTAATCAAGCGAATTTTTAACGAATTAGAGTGTTATAACATCTATTGACAATATATGCAGAATTAAATAAAAATGATCTGCTTGTCACTCTGCATATGACTATATTCAGGTGAAATGGAGTGAAGCAAGGGGAAAACAGTTGGATGGAAGCCACCAACTTTCACTTGCCTAATTAAAATTTATCTAAGATTACTTAAACTCACACCTAAAATCATTATTTTTCATGTTAATACCTTCATCACAAGCAAGTTGCTTCTCGGTTTCATTGTCAAGAATACGTTAGATCATAATCCAAGTAATCGATGCAAGCAAACGTTAGCATTGTACGTGAAGGGGTGGTAATAGTTCAGATAGAAAACTCTGGACGTTAGAATTTCCCACTAAAGCGTTCAAACACTGAAGTTCTGTTCTGAGTCCAGGAGCTTGTTCCCAAAACAAAATGGGAATTAATGTTACTGTTGCGAGCCTGAGTCTCAGAAACAATGCTCAACTTGTGTAATTTCAGTAGAATTTTTGTGTTTCTTTTGAAAGGTATAGGATTTCTGATACCATGATTGGGACTATGTTTAGACATGTTCAAGTTCCAACTGGAGAATTAACAGTCACCTTCCAGGAATAAAATCAGTGGTTTTCGTGTAAGCTAAGCAACCCGATATGAAGTGAATTTTTTAATAGCATCTATTAGAAAAAGGAGGAAGTACTACATTTGCATAGCTCAAACACGATATGTAGGTGCATCAGGAGGAGAATTCACAATGGGCCTTCAGATGAGTACATTTATCTCATAGGTAAGTATAAACAATTGTTCCTCGCTTTGGACGACTCCAAGAGCATAGGTAACGTGATTTGTGGTCACCTAGAAAACATCGGCTACCAGAAAAAGATGATCTGATATATCTAACTGAAGCGAATTGATCTATCCCTGGTTTGCTTTGCACTAAGTCAGAGATAAAGAGCAGATTGCTTTCCACTAAGCGTTGACAAATTGTGAACGCAACTCGGAGTAACTTGCAAAGAAATGTTTAATCTTCAGAGGCAGGTTATTATGAAAGGATTATTTGCTCCGCAAAGGATGGGTAAACATCGATTAGCTGGAGTTTGAAAAGGAGAGTATGAAACCAACCGGGTGAGTAAGGTTTAGTGGAGGTATTGACAATTTAACCTTTAGATAAAATAATAGTAACTTGGATGGTATCTTAAACTATATATAATAGCTTATAAAGTGATAAGCATTTTCCATAAGCTTAATTTATATCATTATAAACAATTTATACAATATCACGATTATCATAATAGAGGGCAATAGTTGACACAGATGAGATGCCATTATTTTGAAGAAATCAATTTAGTCAAATAAGGTTAGAGATAGTATTGAAAATGACTCAATGTTTGGTCTCACTATTACAGCGAATGACAATTGTTTGCTTTTCACTTCATTAAAAGATATAATAACTCACTAAAAAAGAAGTAAAAATTATTAGGAGAATGTCAACTAGTAGAATTAACAATCTATTTAACATTAAAATAAACTCGCAAAATAAGATACCAATGTCTAAAAAAGTGAATATTTGTTATTCAAATTGTCTTAAAAATAAGGTCTATTTAAGACAATGGATGATGGGTAAAACAACATAAGGATAGTACATTATTCATGTATTACTTAACAATATAAAGTGCAAATGTCTAGTCAAGTGACTGTGAGAACAATAAGAATGCCAACTAAATTTTGGTAGAGAGTTGTATCATTAATATGAGTACTATCACTAATAGAACAACGGAAATTATATTTTACAGGAGGATGTTCATTTTAGAATATGTAACATGCATAAGAAACAAGCTCAGTAATGTATTTGGCTTATTTTAAGTAATATCTAGACTAGTTAGATAAATTTTAAAGCCAAAAAGTTGAGTCCAAGATCCTTCGTGTCAAATTATTGACTAAGAAAATTGACTATAGATTTAGATTTATGACAAATAAAAGAAACTTAGAAAGTAGTCTTATTTAGAAGAAAAAAACTATATACAAAGAGGTTAAGTCAGTGTGATCAAAGTTGTGAACTGATAAACGATTAATTGACAATATTTATATACTCATATTTAGTGTGTTTTGCTTGTTATTTAATAGTTCTCTAGCATTTTTTTCTACTTATTTCACTTTAATTATGTTTGTAGGTTGTAATTGCCTTCATAGATCAAGAGGAGATGTATTCTGGTCAAATTATGACATGAAATGGAAGAATTGGAGCAATTGTGGACTTATACAGCTGTGTACATTGAATGTGTAAGTCACTTTATACCTATGGAGCTTCAACAACACAATTCCTGCTTATGTGGAGATACACACCGACATATGTTATGAGATCCCACATTAGTTGAAGAGGGGAACGAAATACGCCTTATAAGGGTACGGATATCTTTCCCTTACAGACGCATTTTCCATAGCCTAATAGACCGGAACCCATCGGAACTCCGAGGTTAAATGTGCTTGGGTGAGAGTAATTCTAGGATGGGTGACCTCCTAGGAAGGCCTCGGGAAAAGCAAAACTGTGAGGGCTTAGCTGGGCTAAGACCCAAAGCGGACAATATCTGTAAGCGGGTGATCTGGGCTGTTACAGGTGGTATTAGAGCCGGTACTCGTACCGTTGTGTCAGCTAGGCTGGACCCCAAAGAGGACAGGGCCCTAAAGGGGGTGGAAAGTGTGATATCCCACATCGATTGGAGAGGGGAACAAAATACGCCTTATAAGGGTACAGATACCTCTCCCTTACAGACGTGTTTTTCATGGTCTAATAGACCAGAACCCATCGGAACTTTGAGGTTAAATGTGGTTGGGTGAGAGTAGTTCTAGGATGGCTGACCTCCTAGGAAGGCCTCGGGAAAAGTAAAACCGTGAGGGCTTGGCTAGGCCAAGGCCCAAAGCGGACAATATCTGTAAGCGAGTGATCTGGGCTGTTACATATGTTGACATATACGATGGTGTATATTGCCCATCTAAGTCTCTATGATCATGTAAAGTCACACATTGAGGCATTTTTGAAGATACACGATCATGTAAGTAACTATGTATATCCCAGAAACCCTAGTTTTTACTATAAAAGGATATTATTAAAGGCTACATGAAAGGAGGCAAATTAGAAGCATTTTTTAGTCATAAGAAACACAGAGAAGAGACAGCTTTCAACATAGGGCAAGGAAAACATGAAGATTATGTCAAAGATTTAATAAAAAACATCCTTCAATCCAAATTGCAAAGAGATTCATCGGAGACAAAAGGGAGATATAAAATATGAATTCTTTCATTTCTATTTGTTTGTCTAAATATTTGTTATTATATTTGTTTTCTATGTTTAGGAACTAAATTTTTTAGTACCTCGGTGTGATGAAACCTAAGTTGTGATGACAATATGATATAATCTTTTATTCAATGCAATTTTATTGATTTATTTATTATGATTTAATTATGCTTTGTATTCTTAAACTAGTATATCTAGAATATTAGTCCAATGTTTGATTTCATATGATTGAGGTTGAGAAATCATTTCGTGTGAATATAGATCTACTATAATTGGAAAGAGTTGCATGTAAACCTAAAGATAGGTTGATATAAATCCTCTAAGATTTGGTCAAACCTAATAATGAAAGTCATGAATTAATAATGCAATCTTAGGGGTTTTAACTAGAATGATAATTCAGTTAATCAACTGAGGGTTAGTTGTTAATAGTCTTGCGAAAGATATTAACATAAGATAATAATTTCAAGGTCCAATAATCAATTAAGATCTCTTAGGGGGATTCATTATCTAGGTACTACTTATTTGATATTGACTATTCGTAGTATTTTCTTTATCTAAGTTCATTATTTAGTTTTTTTTAATTTTTAAGTAAATTCACAACATGATTCAACAATTAGATAATAGAAAAGGGGTTATTAATAGTATTTATAGTCCGTATGGTATTGACTTGTACTTGTCAGCGCTAGCTACAACTACACCATACACTTGCAGTTAAAACTTATAAATCTTTACAAGTAAATAAATTCAATTGAGTTTCTAGCATCATTGCCACGAAATTTAGTATTAGAAAATCCTAGCTTTGATTAATATAGCCATTATTATTTTATTTTATTTATTTATTTTATTGAATCCTTGATTTTCTTGTCTTTCACTGATCTTACGGTCAGTTTATGACCTGAAGTAATCCATTGAGCTTAGTATACGAAGATCTAAAGATCGAGAGAACAACTTGTAGAAATCTCCTTCGAACTAAAATCGAAAAATAGAGGACTTGGAAGGTTATATTAATACTGAAGAATCAGGAACCATGGCACACCAACCAAAAATGATGTTTGATTAAGCTAAATCAAACTTGACAGGAGCAGAGTCCAACATCATCAGACTGACTGTTACTGCCAATAATTTCAAAATTAAGGAAAGTATCGTTCAAATAGTGCAACAGTTTGTTCAATTTGATGGGCTACGAGATAAAGATCCTAACGCACATATCTCAATCTTTTTGGAGATTTGTGATACTTTCAAGATTAATGGTGCCAATGATGATAGAATTAGATTGAGATTATTCCTGTTTTCATTAAGGGGGTAAGGCAAAGCAATGGTTAAAAGCTCTGCCTAGATCATCACTGACTATATGGGATCAAGTAGTAGAGAAATTTCTTTTAAAGTACTTTCCACCAGAAAAGGCTGTTAAGCTGGGGAATGATATCTCCTCCTATTCTCAGGCCAATTCAGAGGCATTATATGACATATGGGAGACGTTCAAGGAGATGTTGAGGAAATACCCAAATTATAGTCTACCATTTTGGATGCAAATTCAGACATTCTGTAATATGCTAAATCAAACTACAAGGTAGACAATAAATGTAAAATTGGGGGTACTTTGAATAATAAGATAGCAGAAGCATCCCATAACCTTATTAAAGACATGGTGATGAAGTATAACTATTAGTGGGGCTCTTCTCGAGCAAGACTTAACGAGCTAGTGGGGGCACATGAAGTAGATACAGTAGCACAATTGGAAAACTAGGTTGAGGCTTTGAATACAAAAATTAATAGATTAACTATGTATCATCGGTTTCGAGTTATATAGTGTGAGGTGTGCGGGCTAAGCCATTCAGGAGAAGATTGTCAATCATTATAGACCAAACATGTGCATTACATGGAGAATGCTCGCAGACCTTAGAACAATCCATAAAATAATACACACAATTAGGATGGAGGAATCACCCCAATTTATCTTGGGGGAGTCAAGGGCAAGCAAAGAACAACCCTCCACTAGGATTTTAACAACAACTCCCTCAAGCTAAGAAGCCAACTCTAAAAGATATGATGTCTAAATTTGTTCAAGAATAAGACATAAGAAATCAAAGAACAGACGCTTTTAGGCTTTTATACCTAATTTAGAGAATATTGTTGGTCAACTGGCAAAAATATTATCTTAAAGACAGTAGGGGAGTTTTCCTAGTACCACTGAGACAAATCCTAAAAATTATATGATAGAAGTCACCTTTAAGAGCATAAAGGAAGTGTAAGTTGATAGCCAGATCCAAAGTGAGGAGGAGAATGGAAAAAAGAGTCAAGAGAAAGCTAAAGATGTAGTGCAATATCCAAAAAGTAAAGAATTCTAGCTTACCATCCCATATCTAACAAAGTTGAAGAAAGATCATACGGATGAGCAATTTGGTAAATTTCTTAAACTATTTAAGCAACTTCATATCAACTTACCTTTCGCTGAAGCTCTTTTGCAGGTGCCCAAGTACACAAAATTCTTAAAGGAATTACTATCTAAAAAGAGGGAATTGGAGGAGTTAGCTATTGTAAGACTAAGTGAGGAATGCTTGGTGATCTTGCAAAACAAATTACTTAAAAAGCTTAAAGATCTAGGGAGTTTTACTATCCCTTGTTTTATTAGTAATTTGTCAGTAGAAAAGGCTTTAGCTAATTTAAGAGCTAGCATTAATTTGATACCCTACAAATTATTTAAGAAATTGGGATTAAGGAAACCCAAACCCACTAGGGTGAGTATTCAATTGGTCGATAGATCTATTAAATATATTAGGGTTATCATTATGGATGTACTCGTTAAGATTGATAGGTTCATCTTCCCAGTGGATTTTGTAATACTTGATATGGATGAAGATATAAATATCTTTAATTCTAGGTTGACCCTTCCTAGCTACAACTAAAGTCATTATTAATGTTAATGATGGCACACTAGTTCCTAGGGCGGGAGAATAAGAGGTCACTTTTAAAATATCTGATGCCATGAAACGTCCTCTTGAATATGATGATTCTTTTAATTTTATTGATATTAATAATTCTTCAATTTCAGACATTATGCATGAAATTTTGTCTAAGGACATGTAAAAGTTGTCTATTATTCAAGGTGAGGAAGAAGATGAGGCCAATAAGCCTCTTATGAGAAAGAAAGATTTAGAAGAAATTGACAAAGATAAAGAGACAAGGTTGAAACCCTCAATCAAAGAACCACCAGAGTTGGAGTTGAAGAAATTTCCCTGATCATTTAGAATATGCATTACTTGATAAGGAGCCAAAATTGCCCATAATTATTGCATTAACTGTCAAAGTGAATAAAAAATTGTTAAATGGACTTAAGGAGTATAAGAGAGTCGTTACTTGGAAGATCTATAATATTAGAGGAATTAACCCTTCCTTTTGACCGCATAAGATTTTGATGAAGGAGGAGTTTAAAATAGTGGTATAACCCAAAGGAGGTTTAATCCTAATATGAAGGAATTGTGTAAATGTAGAAGTAATTAAACTCCTTGATACTAGTTATTTCTGATAGTTCTTAGGTGAGTCCTATTCAGGTTGTGTCAAAAAAGGGAGGAATGATGGTGGCACCCAATAAGAAGAATGAGTTGATTCCTACAAGTGTTGTTACTGGGTAGAGAATGTGCATTAATTACAAGAAGCTGAATGGTGTGACAAGGAAAGACAACTTCCCTTTGCCTTTCATAGACCAAATGTTGGAACAACTAGTTGGGCACATTTACTATTATTTATTGGATAGACTTTAGGGCTACATGCAAATTCCAATTATCCTGAAAGATTAAAAGAAAATAATATTCATGTGTCCTTATGGTACATTCGCTTATAGGAGGATTCCTTTTGGATTGTGCAATGCACTTACTATTTTTTAGAGGTGCTTAATGGTTATCTTTAATGATCTAGTAGAGGATATAATGAAGGTATTTATAGATGATTTTTCTTTTTCAGTTATTCTTTTGATTTATGCCTCCATAATTTAGACAAAGTGTTAGAGAGATGTGAGAAAACAAATCTAATGCTAAATTGGAAAAATGTCATTTTATGGTATAAGAGGACACAGTTTTGGGCCATAAAATTTTTCATAGGGCTATTGAGGTAGATAAAGAAAAAATTGAAGTTATAGAGAAACTACCACTCCCTTCCTCAGTTAAGGATATAATAAGGTTTTTAGGTCATGTGGGCTTTTATAAAAGATTTATCAATGATTTTTCTAAAATTGTTGGGCCTTTAACCATGTTATTAGGGAAAAATATGCCTTTTAAATTTACTCAAGAATGTTTAGATGCTTTTAACATTCTTAAGAAAAAGTTGACAAATGCCTTGATTATGGTTGCAGCATATTGGGATTTATCATTTGAGCTAATGTGTGATGCAAGCGATTTTGTAGTAGGTGCAGTATTTTGATAATAAAAGCACAAACATTTTCAACCAATTTACTCTACTAGCAAGACTTTGACGAGTGCCTAGGAGAATTATCCTATAATATAGAAAGAATTGTTAGTAGTAGTTGTAGCACCCCACTTCCGCATGACCCGAACCTGACATCGACGGTGATATCCGAGTCCGTGCCCGCAAAGGTAGCATGCTAGAACAATCAATCACTCACAAACCGGTGTAAATTTTTTTTTTGAAACATTAACATTCCAATATGGGCCATATAAAAATTAACAGTCGCGAAAGAAAACTTGTTTCAATACGGTGCCATCAATACAATTTCAATAGTCAATTTGGGCCCATTTTCATTTTTAACCCTTTTTTAATTTCAGAACAATCTGCTTTGGGCCATTGGGGCCCATTTCAAAATGCAAAACACACACAATCACTTCCAATTGGCACAAATCAAAATAAACGATCACATCCACAGTTTAAACAATCCCATTACTAAAATTTCCATACTTTGTCACTTATTACATGTAACATTCAATTATACACTGAACAGAATTCGATGAATACATGCGATACAAAAAGAAGAAATATCCTAATGCAGACGCGAACTGATCCCGACCTCTAACTTTCTCCTGTGTGCAATAAGTCTACTCCTGTTGCATAACGGGGTATTCTTCTGAATCCTGAAAAATAGATGCAAATTTTGGGTGAGTTTTGCGAACTCAGTGAGTGACCATCAT
>JAOTAX010000098.1:49039-61996 GCA_025629825.1 Erythroxylum guanchezii | reverse complement strand
CAAAATGTATATAATTAGCAACCATTTTATTATGGTTGCTGAGAATTTGGTTGCTGAAACCAAATTTTCTTGTAGTGTATTGACCATATCTTCTAGTTTAATTATATAATTTCAACAACTATTAAGTTTGAATAAGATGCATGTAAATACTGCTAAAGTTTTAAAGAAAGTACAAAAGAAGAAGAAACCTCTACATTGTCATCAAGTCTTCCCTATTTGCTAAGTCAAGTTTAAATTCTTAATTGCACAAAAATGACTGAACCTTATATTGTTTAAGAATTCGAGTAGCCTCCAACCAAAAAGGACAAGATTTCCCTAACTAATTAGATGTAATGTAAAAGTCATTTGTAATTGAAACTTTCTAATCATAATCTATAATTATTCTTATTAATTATGCGAGTTTTGTGAGGATAAGCCTTAAAGCAACTAGTAAAGTTATAAGTTCAAATTACAGAAACAATCTCTTTGTAAAACTATAAAGGAAAGACTGCATATATCATAACCTTTCCTAGACTACCCCAAAACGGAGAGCTTTATATATTAGATACGTTGATTTTGACTTTTTGATTATGCGAGTTTTGTCCTAGATGTCCTAGTAATCAAGAGACACAAATGCCTTCCTTATCTGCTAGGTATATGCATATGAAGTGTTTCATTACATGCAAGGGACCACCAAACTTTGTCCCCATCATCACATGCCATCAATTTACGCCAAGAATAATAAGATGTTACATAAAATGATATATATGCCAAATGTTTTACTTTATGTATTTCTCAATATTATAAATTTAATGAGATTTTCAATTATAACTTATCATCTTTGATTCGTTAAAGAAAAAGAGAAATTTACGACATTCACTTGTAGATGTAGAATTGTCCACTTGAAATGCAACTTGTGTTGCCATTGATATGATACTTGAGACCTATACAAATTTGTATGACAAATAGTATTAGTTGTAAAGTTTTATGCTATCAATATCCTAAATTGTAATCAATGTTTAATTTCCCAAATAATATCGACAAAGTTTTGCCAAATATAGAAAAGGTATAATATAAAACAGAGAAGGTGAGACAAGCTATTTATTCCAATTATGGAGGTTCAAAGTTGGAGCTCAAGGGCGAAGCCTTGAGAAGAACTGAAATCTTCACTGCGATTGCAATTTGCCATCTGGGTCTCTCACCTATTTAATCATCGACTGCCATCAATTGAGATAAAATGGAGGAATAAAAACAGAGACGTTTCAAATACAGAAAGAGTACCTAGACTGATATGCAATCAGAAGAGCGTCACCTACACAAACCAAAACCACATAGTAGTATGCATATATGGACAAAAGAGTGAGATGGAAGGATCTTATGCATTACCTTGCAATAGAGAAAAAGGTAAAGGTGCAAGGGACACAAAGTTAGAAAGTAAAGAGATAAAGAGAGAATAGATGTAGATAGAGGTGAGAATGGTTTGGAGTGAGGAGATACAGATTCAATGTTGTGAATATGATTGATTAATTTATGTTTTCTTATTTTCTTCTTCTACTATTACAATCTCATTGATTTCTTAAGCTTTCTTTCACCATTACAAAGTTCTATAACCAAGGCTTGGGAAAATAGTTGAGTTTCTCAAGTCAATATGTATAGCTACCATGTAGAACAATTCGTCACATCTCTCATTCTTTTCTGGTTTTGTTGGTATCTATAAAATTACCAAATTCCTTGACCAGTTGTTCGAATGTTGTGTACATGTGTAAGATATGAATAATTTCACAATACCAAATGGCAACAAAATATTCTACAACTTGTTACATTTGATACATAATTATAGTTTTTTAGTTGCAGATAATTGTAGTCATATTTTTGTAGTATAATTACGTTTATCTTAAGTTGCAATCATCATAATAATGTAATATCATTTGTAGTCCGTAACCTTGCAAATAAAAAGATGAGAAGACATGTGACATACTAGTTAAGACTCATTTTGATTTGGGATGTGCTAGTAACTTGACAAGTGATTAAGAAATATTCTAATGCGGATCCTGTCCCTGTTTCGCTAAATAGAATCTCATACTTTGTATATAATCACATTTCCAGTTTCTTTTTCATACAAAATAAAAACAAGGACTTGGTTGTAGGGTTTTACAGAGCTTTTCTTGCGACACTGGAATGAAGAATCTCAGCTTGTGTCCAGTTATTTGCACCTTAGATAAGTTCAATTCAGCTATAAATTTTAGAAAGTTGTCTTTGGAAAGCAGCATCAAATAATGTACAGAGATAAAAGGTGCAAGCAAATTGAGATTGGAATAAAAGGAAATGATTTAACTTTGGCTCTAAGAATTGCAGCCATTAACAGGAGTTAATGAGGAACTAATTTTAACTTATTTCAGAGAATTTGAAGTTGAAATTTATTATCAAAGTAGGACCTTGAGAAATTTGAGGATATGTTACAATTCCAGATTTCCAATACATAATTGTGCACAGGAGCAAGAAATAAAGCTAGAGAGCTTTAAGCTGGCAGCTACGCTTATTGACTCACCTTAATCAATAACATCTCACTTCATCTCCTTTTTCCTACAAACCTATTGTACTTGTGCTTGAAGCAATACTAAATCTGCTTTTTTTTTTGCAAAACCTATTGCACTTGTACTTGAAACAATACTCATCTGCTTTTTTGCAGACCTATTGTACTCGTACTTGAAACAATCCTATTAATATCACCTAGTTACCAACTGAGACTCAAACTTGATTACTATGTGTGTAATCTTTTTATTTTAAGTACTCTATATAACCCTTGTTTTATTTTACACTTATTGATGCGACTGGGTGGTTCTGACGACCTATTCCAATTTTGGTTGGAGTGAAATAGAATGTTTGAGATGTCCAATGTGGAGATAATGTTTTCCAATTGGAATTCTTCGAACTCCGACTTGGTCAACAATACTTAAGTGTTTGCACACTTCAATGTCAATCCTAACTTGTGTTTGAGACCCTGCCACCAATTGAACTTTCTGAAATCCAATCAACTGTTTGTTTGATGACCATTTTCCAGTAGGCGGTTTAGAGAACACTAGAACCGTGTGACTGCCATCGACCGGTCCAGTGTTCTTCACATCAATGTGGAGGGCTAGTGAAAGTTTGTCGATATTGCAATTTGTGTGTGACACCTTAATGGCATTGCTTGACATAGTTGTGTTGTCTAAGGCATAGAGACTGGTGAGTGGTAGTGACAGGCTTTTGGGAGCTTGAGCCAAAGTGTGGATGAAATTGGTGTAGCTTAATCCATGTCCAAACGGGAACACAACAGGGCCCTTGTAGAAGCGGTAGGTTCTGCCAGGATACACTCCTGATGGCCTCATTCCCATGTTTGTCATAGAAACTTTGGAAACATAGCCTTGTGGGTACCATGTATTTGGCAGCTTCCCACCTGAAGGCATATGAAAAAAAAAACATTGAAACCATAATTTTGAAGGATTTAATGTCTTGAAAGCTCCTGTTCTACGACTTTAACCCTTAAATCACTAAGGCTCACGTGACGACGTACCAGGATTGGTTGTTCCATACAAAATATCAGCAATGGCAGCACCACCGGCTTGTCCAGGATATCCAACCCATAGAATAGCACCAATATGAGGATCATTCTTGGCAAATGTGACATCAATAGGACCTCCACTCATCAAAACTAATATGGTAGGACCCCTGGAGGCTCTAGCCACTCTTGAAACAAGCTCTTGTTGGTATCCAGGTAATAAAAGATTGGACCTGTCTCTAAACTCTGCTTCTATAGATTGGTCGAGTCCCATCACTAGGACAGTGGCATCTGCACGTCTAGCTGCTACCTCAGCTAACCCAAATTGCTGCTTCCCATTGCATGCAACCCCAATGCACCCATTTTGGTGAATTGTTTTGCCGTATTTGTTGATACCTTGTAGTGGGGAAGTGTAACCGCATGCAACACCTGCGTTAAACATACATGTACTATTGTAATCCTTCCTGGACGATTAGATTAGATTGTAAGTAGTCATAGTTATCGTACCAGCATAGTTCCCAATCATTGTAACAGTGACATCTGAGTTAGGCCCAATAACTGCTATAGTTTGATGTTGGGCTCTTGATAATGGAAGGACCCGCCTTGGATTGTGAAGTAGAACGATGCCCTGTCGAGCAGCTTGGAGGGCTAATTCTTTATGGGCTGGGGAGCAAACATCCTTTGGACCTAAGTGACCGAACGGTGGGGCTGACGGCTCTCCATCAAACATGCCTAATCTCATTTGGACTGTTATGGTGTTTACTAAGGCCATATCCACATCTTCCTCCTCCCTTAGTAAGCCTCTTTTTACAGCAGTCTCCGTGTGGATTGCTAGGAATGGCCCACAATCCAAATCTAAACCTGAGAAATAACGAAAGACTAATTCATATTTTGTAATTTTACAATTGATATCATATGTTTATTTACCTTTACCTACCTGCTTTGATGGTGGCAGCTGCTGCTTCCTCTGGTGTAGCAGTGTAGTGTTGGGAATTATATAGAACACCAACAGAGTCGCAATCTGACACAATGTACCTATTTAAAGAATATTTTTCTTTTTATTATCTGCTCAACTTATGCCCCAAACTATATGTAATCACTATAGACTAGAACTCACCCATTAAGACGCCACTGGCCACGGATGGTGGTTTTTAGGAGATCGGGGTCAGCGCAGGTAGGCTTTCCATTCACCTGGTTGTAGGAGCACATTACACTTGCCACATTCCCTTCCATCACACATGCCTTGAACGGCACGTCATACGTGTCCTCCAAATCCTGCTTGCTCACCTGGGTTGGGTGATATATTATTATTATACGAGTAAAGTATAATGTTTTGGTGATATATATATATATATATACAAATAACATCTAACATATAAAAGTACCAGGGCATTGAAATGGTAGCGGTCCACTCCATTCCAGTTATCAAGATCATAGGCTGTATAGTGCTTGCAACACGCAGCGACCTTCAATCTATTCCCGTAATTGTGGCCACCTTGGAGTCCCCTAACATAAGCAGCCGCATATTTTGCAATGACCACAGGATCCTCTCCGGCTGTTTCCTGCCCTCGTCCCCACCGTGGATCACGAAATATATTCACGTTAGGGCTCCAGTATGTCAATCCGCCCATTCCTCCGTTGTACATAGCCCTTGCTTCATCTGAAACTACCTGCTCCATCACCACCTTTTCATTTTTACTACAAAACTCGTATGTTAATTCAAATGGCGCCCTTTTCGTAAAAGTTGTTTAAACTACTGATGCCTTTTCTTTTTCCGCATCACAATTACTTATTATATTGCAGATTTGTATATAAGTTTCTATAGTATTATATTGAGAGTTCAAACTTAGCTTCAAAGTACAGGAGATACAAGTACTAACTTTCATCAAGATTTATGAGTGTCGTAATAACCATTGCCAAATCTCAAAAGATCTGAGATCAATTAGTCTTACATTATTTCTTCTTAAAAAGATCTATATTGTATATTACAAATTAATCATAGCCTTTCCGAGGACCACAAAGTAGATAGATAGATATATAGTTGTAACAAAATTGAGTGCATAATTAACTACTTGTAAAAGCGCTGCATTTTCCAGCTTTCTAGAGTTCGTTAATATGTCACTGTCTGGATTAAGTGTTTGAATCACTTTATTCATCAAAGGCTATAAAAAAACAAATTTCTCTTGTCGGCCATGGTATGGAGTCTTAATTTTATAAAGGAAGAACATGGGTTCATAAAGAAAGAACAGAATCAATGGCATGAAAGAAGAATATGTTCTGGAGTCGACTGCGTGTTTGATAGTGTCGTACAAAATGCCCAAACCCAACCAACATTTCAATGTAGTTGTCATCATTATGAAATGTTGTCGCTGTTTGCTGATATTATATAATATTGACAAATAAAGAACGAAAGAAGGCCATAATTTTGGTACCACATTAATGGTTGAGTGGCATCAAGTTTTCCAATCAATGGGAAGCTATAGATAGAAGCAACTTGCATGGCAAATTGCAACCGGAGTTCTTGTTCCTTGCCCATTAAAATTATAAGCCAAAAAAAAAATTATGTGCTTCGAAAACCATATTTTGTATTTTGTCTTTCTATTTCTGAAAAAAAATTGAGAGGTGATACAAATTACATATCCTATTCATAATTATTCTAAGTATTGAATAATGGCTTATTAACGTCCTATCTTTACCAAAACATTGATTATAATATGTTTTAAGTGAGATAGTCAAAAAACGATTACGGTGGTAGACCGCTACTGATTGGTCTCTAATTTCTAACCTGTAGACAATTGCCTTTCTTTTTCCTCATTAGAGAAGGAGAGATCTAGAAGGACATTACATATTGTTGACTATAAGTATATGGAACTGCCGCATGCCGTTTTTGGATGAATGAATGAACTATACATCCTAAACAAACAAAAATTTATAAATCAATTTCTGCTCGTTATAATCTAATCAAGGCAGGCACTCAGGAGGCAATAAATAAATTGCATACCTATAGCTAAGTGCATGTGCCTTTGTAAAAGACAAACCCTCATAGTCCTAGTCCTAGGACCAAAATCAACTACCATAGTATTAAACTGTGGCAGAAGGCAAAGGTGTGAAGGGACAACCAGGGATGGAATGTCTTAAAAGGATCATTGTTGGATAGGTATGGGAGTTCCGAGTTGCCCATTTTAAAACTTCATTTCCCGAATCATGGATGCAATTAATAGTTGTGTCGCCTATAGACTCATACAACTTTTACATGCTTATTATAGAAAAGACATAGTTTCCACTCCATTGTTGCTGGCAAAACAAAAAAACGAACATAATTTGCATGCATCCCTTTATGTTTCATCCTCGATTTGTCTCCTTGTAGTAATTGACAGTACGAAACGGGATATATGGTTCTAAGGAAGCTCACCTGTCCGATTTGTTCCCACAATGACACATTGAATGAAGCAGCGGTGGTGATGACCTGAGGGAAGCTGGTGGCTCCGGGGAAAGCACCACCAAACTTGGTGCCCGGACCTACATTCGAGACGCCATGAAGTGCCTCCGACCACCACTCGTAGCCCTGAATGCCAAGCCTGGGTACGGCGGCTGCATTGTTCACCAACAACCGTATCTTCTCTTGCAGTGTCAACCTGGAAATCAAGTCTCGCACTCTTACATGTGTTGGCAACTTAACGTTACAGAATCGCAAGCTCCTCGTAAGCCCGTTCCGAGGGTCACAAGCGAAAGGAGCTCGAGACTGTACTAGATGCACCTCACTAGTGCAAATAAGCAGTAATAGTTGCAGTAGTAGTAGGGAAAGAAGTGAAAATGGGAGTGTGGTTCTTTTGGAATTAGCCATATTGGCCTTTGAGTGTATGGATGTTTTTGGTATGTGGTGTGTAGGTAGAATCATCACAAGATGTTTATATAGAGAGAGTTGCGTCTCAAAGCAAAGAGAGTTAGTTTCAGATTGGGTTTCCACGTCAATGTATGTTATGACCATGAAGCTTAGCTATCTAGCTCACACACATATACTACCACTTACTGAGAGAGAAGAAAGAGAGACGGGAGTAATTGACTGGGTGAAACATGCCCTTGATACCTGAGCAGATCAAATATTATAGCAGTAAAAATCAAATTTGATTCACATCTCAAGCATGAGAAACAAAAATAAAAATGAAATGTACACTCAATTATTCCTTACCTACATGTCTGTGTTCATGATCAAGGGAATCCTATCCACAGTTTCGTTTATGCATATCTTAATTTGTATCTCTTAGTCTCACTTTAGCCTTCTTAATTAGAAAAAGAGAGGATGATTGAAGAATACTTCAACTTTTTTATAATGAAGAAAACTTACGGTTACTGACAAGACACAAATCAAATTAGTTCAGAGATTAACAACTAACAACCACTGTCAGGTAGCAATAGTCACGAGGGGCTAGCAAGTATTTCCTAAAGGCAACAAGTAGCCCTAGTGACATCAGTATAGTTAATGAAAACTTTAAACTCAGAACCTAAAGCAAAAGGAAGCTCTGAAACTTCTGACTGCAGCTCAAAGCTCTCTTCAAAGCAGTCAGTGCATACGTTTTTTTTTTTTTTTTTGGGGAAAAGTCTATAATATTAATATATGTGTACATTCTTGTTTTGACTGTTAAAAAGTCACAGACTCACGGGTCAGAAATCAGTATAAAACTCCGACGCGTGACTTACTTTGGCTGGCAGAATTAAAGAAAAGTTAATCTCGTGAGCAAGTTTTCATGGACAAGTTTTGTCCTGTTACCGCCAAATATTTAAACTTTTTATATTTAAAAACATAAAAAAAGAAGAAGAATTAAGGGACCGAATAATTTTATTGACTATATTCTTTTGTTTTTGATTTATATTTTAAATAAAAATAAAAATGTATTTGAATGTTAATGTCAATTTAATTATATTTTTAATTCTAATAATAACAATTAAGTATAAGACAAAATTTAAAGATAAATTAATTTTATGAATTAATTAAGTAAATAATTTTTTTTAATCTTTCATATAATATCTATTAATAACTGTCAGTAAAGGATTTATTATATTTTATTCAAATAAATAATTTAATAAGTGCAATTATAAGTTAATATTTATTTTAATTATTAAAAGTAAAATTGAAATTTATGTATTTAAGGTACTTTAAAATTAAATTATACCTATTAAATAATTATTAAATTAAATTTTTATTTATTTTTAAAAAGTAAAAAGTATTGTAATGATAAAATTAAAATAAATTAAATAATTAAGATATTTAATTATACAACAATAAGTAAAAATCTTATTTATACACATGACCTTAAGAAATAAAGAACAAATATGTACGTCGTCCAGATAAAATGACTTGTGCTTTTTACAAGTGTTGACAGGTGATACAATCCAAACGTATCTTCAATTCCCACCGTGTATGATTGGAATGATCTGAGCTACAAGCCACAGAAGCTTGTATGTGGCATCTGAGCCATCCATTTATGTGGGTCCCACGTAAATGGATGGTTCAGATGTAATGGCACGAATAGGTCCACAAAAAGTGGACCAGAGGATCTGACGCCCACGAGCTTTGGGTGCGTGATTTAATTATCGCTTGTCTCACTTGCATTCCTTAACTAATTAGACAAGACGTCCCCGTCAAGGGCTGTTTTAATATTCCAATCACAGTACTTCATTGCTTTTTGTGTGTACTATCTTCTTTAACTTTGATTAGCTTTTGTTTTCGAGAGCTAAGTTTAATAACTAGGTCGAAAAAAACATTAAAATTCGATCAAAAGAGCGGTCCCTCCCGTTTCCAAGAAATTGAAATTAAATACATGAAGTTTAAAAATAATGAACTCAAGTCTTGATGATATGATTACACGAGTAATCTTCACGTGCGATTTGTATAGATATCTCTTTTCTTTTATTTAACTTTATTCTATCTTATTTAATAATAAAGTACTCAATTTCCAAAAAATAATAAATTACTCGACCAAAAAATAAAATGCATCTACAAATCGCTTGCCACTTGTGGTTCTTTTTCTATACTTCTTAAAAAACATCAATAAGGTCGTGGAAATAAAGTGAAAGAAGAAGATTGGATTACTAGAAGTTAGATAATTGATGTATGCTTTCTAAACTCGAACAAGTGAAAGGTTTAATAGTTGGAATTTGAAAGAAAAAAAGAAAAGCATATTCATAACTTACAAATAAGCTTTAATTCAAATACAAATTATGATGACTAATAAAAAAAAGGATATAATAGATTAAACTTTAAAGAAAAACATAGCTAATTAATATGAAGATTATTAAATATTATCTTAACATATCATAGTCATGTGAAATTAAAAATCAACTCTTTTCTATAGGATAGATGGTGAGCCATGAAACAATTGGTTAGGTTCTATTTCGCAAAACAGAAAATTCACAAGTTCGAATAATAGAAATATTTTTTTTGTAAAATGTAAAAAAATATTGTGTAGAATTGATGTCCCTTTTTCAACTCTCACAAGCGACGAGCTGAAGGTCTCTTTATCTGTTGACGTAAGTTGGAGCATTTTATTAGTAATCATATACTTAAAAAAATCCAATAGGAAATGATTTGCTATTTTATGTTTAATTTGAGCTGATAGTGAGGAATTAGGAAAGCTATTTATCCCTTGAAGTGGAATTCAATACTTGATGAGCACATGGATTAAAGTGTTGATGTAAATACTAATTATTAATATGTTAACATAATTTGACTATTGGGTCTATTACATGTGGCAAGTGACAATCCTCTAATTGAGCACTCCATTAATTTGAGCTGACTTCATAATATGAAATATCTCTTTCGGTGACATGACATATTGTTATAGGTTAAGGTTGGAGAGTAGTGGAAGAAACTAAAAGGGACAGGACTCATAAAAGGAGTAAATGTGCCCTTGAATAGAACACAAGAAAAGGCTCAAGACGGTTCAAGTTCAAGCTTGCTTTTTTTTTTTTAAATTATAAAATAATATCCAAACAAATAAAGGGGGGAGAACGTCAAGACTCTTCTTTTTCTTTTTTCTTCTCATCGTTAGACAATTCGTTCTGGACAGCATACGAAGTTGAATGACCAACCCTTTGTACAATTCTTGACGAATTCACCAAAACCACCATCAATTTCTTGGTCTTCTTTCAAAAAATCAAACTCTATACAGGAATGTGTTTGTACACTCTCATATAACTTCTTGGGACCTTATTTTTCTTTTTCTATTTTTTAAACTAATATTGATATTTTAATTCATAATTTTAAACAAATAGTTGTTTTTAATGTTTTAATATCTAAACATTATTTATTTGTACTAGTTAATATCCCTCTTTTTATACTTTATCTTGTGTTTACTGGCTTTAATATTTAATGTGCCCAACTAATTTATATATGTAGTGTTAATATTTTGACTCAAGTTAATTAGATCGTTATTGTGCTTAAGATGGAATTTGAATCTAAATTTAATAATTTAAACTTAATCAAAATTGGGATTGAACTTAAACTTTTTTTTAATTGTAATAATTTAAACTTAATCAAATTTGGGATTGAACTTAAACTTTTTTTTTAATTGGAACCATTGCCATGCATTAGCACTTGGCATATAGAGGGCTACAAAGGATTAGGTAATAATAATCTAACAAGTGATTTAATCTCTGCTTTCATCATTTGGCATAATATTCTCCCAGATTAGGTGTTGAACTCAGTAATTTTCTTAATGGGATACACACGAAATGCACGCAAAGGAAAAATAGGACCGTAAACATTAATTTATGAGAAGCTCTAGATGTCACATAATTTTAGGTGAAGAAAGTTGGTATTTAATTCTTCTAGATAACAGCTTTTGTCCTGGCGTTTGCTTGCAGACATTGCCAACCCTCTCTTTCTTGCCATGATTCAATCCCTTACATGACTAACAACGTGCCTTCTTTTTTCATGCATGGTTTGGATCCACCTTAAACTCTTTCGTAGGATGAGTTGACAGAAAACGTAACAATGTGAAAAATCATTCAAGAGGGACAGACACTCGCAAGAAGGAGAGATGATTGGTTGGCAGATGTGGCCAACACATTACCCAAATTGGCCTAAATGGATCGCCAATGAAAATGGACCCACAGGTTCCTGGTCTACACACTTTCTACTCAATCAGCTTACTACAATGGATGAGAACGGACAAAGCTATCTGTTATGGCTATTCAACGAAAAGTAAAAGAGAAGGAAACCCAAATGTGAGAAGTCGACCAAGTTTGGACGACAAAGCTGGCTGGCTGTTCTTTTGCAAAATATATTAGAGTTTGCGTGTATTGATCATAATGGAGAAGCTAGCAATGTTGATATCTGGATATGAAATCATTCTTATCCTTAAAAACTTTCCATGTCAGGGTTTGTTAGATAAGGGAATTGCCATGTCAGCTCAGCCTCTGTTTGTTAATTCTCAAAGGTCCAACAAAGCTGCTCTTATCATGTTCCTGTTTTAAAGACTTCTACTCGTATAGGCAACTGTATCCCAGTTCAAATTTATAGTTTTCTTTTTGAAGATGGAATTTGTAAACATGACAAATAATTTCTTTTCCTCTTTTGTTTCTCATTCAAAGTAACCTCAATTTCAGTCTAGTATGAAACAGGAAAGTACATGTCAGAGGAAAGAATGGTGCCAATATATGTAACGAGATTTGTAGGGCCGTGGTTGTTTGAAGATTATTTGGGATCTGAATTCCTATGTTATGGAGACGGAGAAAAGACGGATTAATGATTGGACTACGTTACACATGCTAACAGATCCAGGCTTCGGAGTTTGGCCCTCGGAGATACTACAAAAGTTTGGTCCAATTTGGTCCTATCTACAAATCAAATATCATAGGCTAAAAATAATGGCATGCTTATTACCCATATATTTGTAATGAATAATTATTTTATTGTTTGGTTAAAAAATAATATACAAAATAACTAATCTTAGGTTTAGTTATTCTTATACTTTCAAGAATAGCTAAAGATACTTTTTCTTGTCTTTACTTATTCTGCGTTTCCGCGAAATTGGTAAAGACAATCTTTTTCCTTCTTCTTCATCTCATCATCATCATCATCATCATCATCATCGTTATTATCAATAATTTTTTTCTTCTTCTTCTTGTTATTATTATCAATATTATTATTAATTTTCTTCTTCTTCTTATCATCATCATTATCGTTATTCTCATTATTATTGTTGATGTTATTATTAATTTTCTTCTTATTCTTCTTCTTCTTCTTCTTCTTCTTATTATTATTATTATTATTTAATTTTCTTCTTCTTCTTCTTCTTATTATTATTATAAGAAAATTATTAATAATAATAATTAATAATAATAACAAGAAAATTAATAATCATAAAAATTAATAATAATAATAATAATAATAATAATAATAATAATAATAATAATAATAATAATAATAATAATAATAA
>JAOTAX010000098.1:1618-28686 GCA_025629825.1 Erythroxylum guanchezii | reverse complement strand
AATGGACTGAAGCCGCCAACAAAAGCTTTGAGGAGATTAAAGATAAGCTTACTTCTGCTCCTATTCTTGCTTTACCTTATTTTGATAAATTGTTTGAGGTTGATTGTGATGCGTGTGGTGTTGGAATTGGAGGTGTTTTATCTCAATGTGCTAGGCCCGTTGCATTTTTTAGTGAAAAGTTGAATGAAGCTAGGTAGAAGTGGGGTACTTATGAGCAGGAATTTTATGCAATTTTTCGAGCCTTCAGGACGTGGGAACATTATCTTATAGGACGAGAGTTCATTGTCCATGCAGATCATAAATCATTAATTCATCTGCCGACTCAGAAGCATGCAAACAAGATGCAGGTGCGTTGGGCAGCTTATATGGGAGCTTTTAATTATATCATCAAATATAAGACTAGTGTTACGAATAAGGTCGCAGATGCATTGAGTAGAAGAGCAACTTCATTGGTTACTTTGAGTCAAAAGGTCATGGGATTTGAGTATCTAAAGGATCTTTATGCTGAGGATGTAGATTTCGCGAAGATATGGCAGCAAATACAGAATCGTGAACCTACTGATGGGTTTATGATACATGAAGGTTTTCTTTTCAAAGGAAACATGTTGTGTATTCTTCGTTCCTCATTGCGAGAATTGTTGATTCGAGAAATTCATGAATGTGGTCATCTAGGTCGTGACAAGATTATTGCGGGGTTGGAAGAGCGTTACTATTGGCCACAGTTGAAGAGAGAAACAGGGAAGATGGTTCAAAAATGTCGAGTTTGTCAAACACAAAAGGGTCATTCGCAGAACACAGGATTATACATCCCATTGCCTATTCCCAACCATCCTTGGGAAGACTTGTCAATGGATTTTATTCTTGGTTTGCCACATACCCAACGTGGTTCTGACTCTATTTATGTGGTAGTTGACAGGTTTTCAAAAATGCACACTTCATTCCTTACAAGAAGACTAGTGATGCATCTCATATTGCCAAACTGTTTTTCCAGGAGATTGTTCGTTTGCATGGCATACTCAAAACAATTACTTCTGACCGAGATGTGAAATTTCTTGCTCATTTTTGGACTGTTCTGTGGAAACATTTTGGGACTGAACTTCGTTACAGTAGCACGGCACATCCTCAAACTGACGGACAGACTGAAGTGGTGAACTGCACGCTTGGCAATCTATTGCGTTGCATCTGCAGCGATAAGAAGACTTCTTGGGATCTTGCTCTTTCTCAAGTCGAATTTGCTTACAATAGTTCTGTCAACAGCTCTACTAAGAAGACGCCTTTCGACATTGTTTACAGGAAGGCTCCAACACAGACAATTGACCTTATTGCACTTCTTGTAGGTGTTCTTCCTAGTGTTGCAGCTAACAATTTGGCCAACCAGCATGTTGATATGTTTAAATAGGTGCGGCAGAACCTAAAGGAGTCTAATGAAAAGTACAAGATTGCCGCTGACAAGCATAGACGTTTCCAGTCCTTCAAGGTTGGTGATCAAGTTATGGTGTACTTGCGTAAGGAACGTGGAGGAGGACAACAAAAGCTGGATCCAAAGAAGATTGGTTCTTTCAATATAATTCAGAAGATCAATGACAATGCTTATGTTCTTGACCTTCCAGATCATATGAAGATATCCAAGACGTTTAACGTGGCGGATCTTTATCTTTATCACCCGGATGATGGTAACTCGAGGTCGAGTTCTTTACAAGTGGAAGGGAATGATGCGGACCAGTTAGCTTTGGATTACATGGAAGATCTTGACCGCGGCAAGGTTTGCGGCAGGATGCGAAACAAGGCCTAAATTAAGGGCCCAATTTTGCGTTTGTTTGTTTTTTATTTTAAGACTATTTTGCTATTTTTCTGTCTTTTATTTTCCGAATCTTGTCAGGTTTCGGATTAAGGTTGTTGGCCATTATAAATAGGCCTTATTGATGTTTTCCGGGAACGATTACCTTATTTTCATTCCAGAATTTGGCTTTGTCTTTCTTTCAAGATTGCTTGTCACTCTTTTTCATCTTTTCGTCAAATCAAACGACATTGATTAAACTCCTGAATGGAGTCTAAACGTTCTTGTTCTATTCGTAACTTCCGTTCTGAGTCACTCAAGCTACATCTAAAAGGGCATCCGTAATTGTCAAACACTATTTACTACCTAATTTATTTTACTGTAAAAACATTATTGTCACGTGTTTTACAAGAATTGTCATAGGCCCATGATTTTTTTTTATTATGTTATAAGTGATACACCCGAGTCACTCTATTTTGTTGTTTTATGGTTTGATTTTTATTTTTTTGTATAAACTTCCAATTCTTAACAACAATATTTTAAAGATAGGAGACAACGTAAGAAATTTAAAGTTTAAAAATTGATTAATTTAATAAAATTGTTTAATTAATTTATAAATTATAGAAAAATATTAAATTAAATTAAAAAATAAATTATTATTATTATATATTCTATGTTTTTTTATCATAGATATAAACTTAATTCTTGTAAAATTTAACATCTAAAATCTAAATTCTTATGAAAATATTCATAGAAATACTAAGCTATAATACTCATATTCTTTTATTTTTTTAAAAACATATCTTTATAAATTATTTTACACGTAAACAACTAATATTAAATAATTAATTTTATTAAATATTTTTAATAAATAACTAATATTATTTGTTTGCCAAAATCAATAGGTATAATCGCTGCTAAACGGCCCTGTACACGTATAAATCCTTTAAATTAAACCCCACGTTGACGTTGATTCTTGTCCTTGCTGTTTGAAATTCGTGAACAACTTTTAGTCATTTCTTTCAACCTACTTCAGTGATTCTTCTTCTATTTGTTTTTTGACGGGGGATGACTTGCGCTAAATAAATATGTGGTTAAAAATAAGTGGCAGTGCTCAGCTCCGTTCCCCTTTTTTGTTTCATCTAACTATATTATTTCTTTGCAGTTACATCAACATAAAATAAATAATAAATAATAAATAAACAGGTGATGATAGATTGGCGTTACACTAAAACAGTAAAACTAGACAACTTCCAAATCATGTTAACGATACGTGAGATTAAAATAAAGAGTTATTAGCTCATAACGGAATATCTCTCCTCTTTTCTCCTTTGTAGTAAAAGCATACGTACCTAAGTCATTGACTAGTATTTTGGAATTTCTTAACGACGTCTTCTTTACCTCTCTGTGTCTGTCTCTAAATTCCTTTTACTTTTTTCTTTTCATTTCTGTGAATTTATTTGCTTTTCTTATCTGCCTACTTTAGTTTAGTTTGATCATGGATATTATCGGGTCGAGACGGCTTGTTGGCTCCGAGATTCATGGATTTCACACACTGGAAGGTAAACCTTTTGTTTCTTTCCTTTTTCTGTTGTTTTTGGTCTTAATTTGTTTAATTTGTCTTCTTGCTTTGTCGGTTAATGATTGTTCTTCGTCAGTGGAAAAAGTAAACAATTTTAGCACATAATTGTTGAAGTAGACATATTAAATTATCTTTTTGAATTATCAGTTCTAAAAGTTCAATATACAATACTCTGCTGGGAGTAAGTTTTTGCTGATGGAAGAAAACTTCCAACTTTATCACAGGACTCTTCATAATTATGGAATAAGTCCAACTATTTTAGTTGGAACGGGAATACTCAACTCGTTGTTAGAGCAAGTTTTTAATGCTTTTGGCTCATTAAGTGATGGGTTGATGGAAAAAAGTTATGCTCGGGGATTGACAACATCGGAGTGACCATGATTGATAGACCTTTTATGTATGAAAGGATAGTCTGTGTTGAAGTTACAATTTTTAGATGGGAAAATGGAGCTTTTTTATTAGAAGTGAAAATGGAGCTTTTTTATTAGAAGTCGTTGAGCATAAAGGAATGCTTTTGGGGGAAGTGATTACGGAGAAAGGAACGGGAAAACCTAATTCATTCTGTCCCAGACATGGTTTTAAAAATCGGACCGAATCGGCCGGTTCGACTGGTGACCAGTCGGTTATCCGGTTCAGTTCACCCATAAAAATCGGTATGCAATTGAATCAGTGAGAACCGGTCAAAACCGGTCAATTGATTGGTCGGATCGGTCGGAGCAGTGAGAACCGGTCAATTGATTGGTTGGACCGGTCCGGTCTGACCGGTCTGACCACTGGTTCAATCAATTTTTATTTTTTAATATTATTTATAATTAAATATAATTATTGCATAATTATGACGTCACAACAGTTCGACCGGTGGTTGAACCGGTCGAACCGTTCAAACCGGTGACCAATAAGACCTCCAGTTCGATGACCGGTCCGGGTTTCAAAACACTGATCTAAAACGTGGGATGTAGCAGTATAGCCGTAGTGTAGTTGTTTTGTATTTTCATATTGTTGATTCACACCTTTGTGTTATTTTTGTTTCTAAAGCAAGCTTGAGTTGGACTTGTTAAAATACTTAATTATTTTTGTAAACTTCATTTCTTGATACTCAACTCCTGAATCCATTTTATAACTACCTTCAATGTTGCTTTCTTACATGGACAGATTTGGATGTTGCAAATATAAGGTATGAAGCCCAAACAAGATGGTTACGTCCCAATGAAATTCAGGCAATACTATGTAACCACAGATTTTTTCCCATTACTGTCAAGCCAGTGCATTTGCCCCAAAGTAAGTACCTAGTTCTATTATTCCTACCGTGAGCAAAACTTATGATCTCGGCTCCCATAGGAGCACATTGTGAGTTTGGACTGATATTTTTTTTCATATATGAGTGGAATTTTCATGTTTTCCTGTACCTTGACTTACATTCCTGCAATGATCAGGAGAATCTGTAACCTGATTCGTCTTGATTCATTTATTGCAAAAGCTACCACCGGCATGTGATTGTATGTTAATTTGCTATTCTTCTGTTTCTATTTTTCTGCAGTATAAATTTCTAAAACTTGATAACTTCCAGCCCAGTCATTTTCATATTTTTAATACTTTAATGCCGTAGATTTACCTAAAAAGTTATTGCTGTACGTAGTAGTTGCTTTTTGGTAAATAAGGAATGGATTGCTTGGTTTGATGAATTCTGACGAGGGGTACAAAGCTTCACCATATGTGTATATATTTGAAGCAACTTTTGTCTGACTATGTCGTTTTATGATATTGGTTTTGGTATAATGTACCAGGTGGCACAATCGTGTTATTTGACCGTAAGAAGCTTAGGAACTTCCGTAAAGATGGCCATAACTGGAAGAAGAAAAAAGATGGAAAGACTGTTAAAGAAGCTCATGAACACCTAAAAGTGAGTTTCTATGGTTTCCTGATGAAATGAGTGACATCGATCTGTATTTTTCTGGATTAGTTCACATTGTTCTTTCAGTATGTGCTTGAGCTTATTTTTTTGAAGTTCTAATTACCACGAAATCGGAAATGTATACAGTTGTAGCAAATCAAGTTTTTAAACCAATTTTTATGAACCATTCGAGGTAAATTCTCTATGCAGTTACTTTGTCTGTTACATGATTTTGGTCTCTGTTTCTCCATGTTGAAAAATATATCAACTCAAGGTAAAAGGCGTTAAATTGTCTACTCAGTCTTTAACTTAGGAAATCAAGATTCCTAGTCTTTAATCAGTAAGCTGGGAAATTATCTGCCTAGTAGGACCTCAATGAAATTCCTGCTTCCTTGTGTCACAACAGTGTAAAAGATGTATGAAATACTAATATATAACAGATCAGAATTTACTTTGCCGTTTCCTCACGTTATGCTGCAAGATGATTAATTTTTTCCCCTTTTCACAAAAAGGTGAAGAAAAGAAAAGAAAATAATTATGACTTCAAAGTCTTCTTTGGATTATATGTGTTCAAATCACCATACCCCTACTTTAGTTTAATCTTCCTTTGTGCTTTCTGATTTATGTTGAAAGATTCCTTTTTCATTTCTATGAAATAATCTTTATCAGTAAAAAAGTATACTCTTGATATAGCTTTTGTGTGTCTTGATTCAGGTTGGTGATGAAGAAAGGATTCATGTGTACTATGCACATGGAGAGGATACTCCAACCTTTGTTCGCAGGTGCTATTGGCTACTTGATAAGTATGTAATAGCTCAAGTCTACTTTGATGCTTCTCTCTGAAATTTGGCTTTGTTGAACTCTTTATTGGAGCTGTTGATCACTCTAACCTTCAATATTGTCTTGGTGCAGGACCCTAGAACACATAGTTCTTGTGCACTACCGTGAAACGCAGGAGGTTTGTCTCATAGACCTTATGAGCTGTTGTTAGACGTTCTTGATTCTGAGAAACCTTTGTTCTTGTAACTCTGACTCTACTTGACTTGTGATGCAATTATAGGGTTTTCAGGTCACACCTGTGAACTCAAATTCTAGTTCAGTCTCAGACCAGGCTGTTCCTTGGCTTTTATCAGAAGAATTTAATTCTGGAGCTAGTCAGGCTTATTTTGCTGGTGAGAGAGGACCTCATAGTGATACAACTGACTCATTTACAAACAGTTATGGATTTCATTATTATTGTTGTCTATAAGTGCATAGATTGGCAGTTCTTCATAGGTATCTCAGCAATACGGGATTCGGTTTTTTCCTGCTACAGAATGAAGCACTTTCAGCTTCCTTCTTTCTTATGATGTATTATTATATAGTTTGTGAGCCAAGATGTAGGTTAGGAAAAGCTTTTGAAGTTATTCTATTAAAATTTTTTGATGCATATACTAGCTGACCAGTGAACTTATTCGTCGTGATTGTTTTGTTGGAAATATGTTCCACATTTGTCTCACTCAGCACTATTTTGGCATGTCAATAGGTCCTGGTGATAGTTTAACTGTCAGAAATCATGAAATGAGGCTTCATGAAATTAATACACTTGAATGGGATGAGCTGGTGACAAATGATCCCAGCACTTCAGCTGCTTCTAAGGAAGGTAATCAGCTTGGAGCTACTTCTGGTAAGGCCAGTGGCTTAGAGATTGATTATTTTCTAGTGTGCTTTATTTGGTTTATTTATTATTGCACAGATAAAATTTCATGCTTTAACCAGCCAAATCAAGTTGAAGTCAGTGGGTCCCCAAATGATGTAAGTATAATCATCCTCACCTTGAATTTCTTTTTCTGCAGTTAATATTTCTAATTTCTTCCTACTTTAAGTTCCATGTTCTTTGTTTTATGAAGTGAAAATGTCATCAATATTTCGTTTTAAATCCACTCTCTGGATATAGATTTTATTTAACATAGTTGTGATACTGGATTCACCTAGTATAATAATTTTTGAAGTTATTAACTTGCATATATCCCTCAACATTATGATGAGTGTTTCGTCTTAGGTAACCGACTTGTTGATATTGGCATGTTATAACTAATCATTGTTCAACTTTGCAGGCTGGTGCTTTTCCAAATTACAGTATATCTGCTGATCTTTCTCCTTTAGTTAACATTCCTGTCTCAATTGATAAGAATGACGGCAATGATTTCAATACAGCCGGTGGTGTTTTTGGTCAGACAGCAGGAATCCAAGTAAATTCAAATCTGCAGAAAAAGGATTTTGGTGTCCTAGGTACAGGTGATTCCGTGGACATTTTTGTCAATGATGATTTGGTAAGTCAGGACAGTTTTGGAAGATGGATGAACTCGATCGTATCGGACTCTCCTGGTTCCGTTGATGACCCTGTGCCAGAAGCCTCAACTTCACCAGGTCATTGTTCTTTTACATCTACTGATTCTACCCCAATCGAACAACGTCAGAGTTCCGTTCCAGAACAAACATTCTTCATAACTGACATCTCGCCTACATGGGCCTTTTTGGGTGAAACTACAAAAGTATGTCCTTGTCCTACAACTTTTTTATCACTATTTTTGGGCATATATTACTGCTTTGATTGCTTCTGGATGGTTTGACGTAAAGAGAGATCATTTCTTGACTTTGTCTTGTTGCTTGAAGGCATCAAATAGCAGAATCCTTGACATATTGTTTTGAAGTAGATAATAGTAACTTTGCAAAGCCAATGAAAAAGTTTCCAATGATCATTATAAGTGTCTTAAATTATCTGAATAGAAAGACTTGGTTTCACTAAGATTTTTGGTAGCCTCTTGAGTTCAGAATTTACATTTCATCCTTCTTTGGAGAGGAAATTCCTGAATTATTAATTAATTTGGCAACTCCATATTTCTTTTTTCAAGGAGAGCCTGAACTATCACTTCAGCTGTCAAGATGGCATCTTATTAAAGATTATTTTGCAAGATTTGAAGGAAAGGAGAAATAATTTGTACAAGATTGTATCATACATCCCAATGACTAATGTGATAACTGTCTCCTGCTGCAATTTTTATCTCCTTTGGCTTCCTGATATTTAACTGATTATTTGGCTTAAGCAGTTGCAAGAATAGATATACTAGTTTCAAGTCTTCTTGGACCTTTTATATATGAGACTAGTTACATTTGAAATGTTTTTAAGAGTTCTACGAGGTTAACCACTATCGCTTTTGTCTCAATTGGGTGGATGACTATTAACATCCTTATTAAAAAGTGCATTTGGGAAGAAGGGAAGGTGCTTGTGAGGATAGAGTAATTGTGGAACAAATATAGTTGTGGAAATTTTGATCATTATGTAACTCGAGATCTGGATATCTGACTTCAGTTTACATGATTATATTACTGGTAAATTTGCACCTCTACTCTGTGATTCTTCTTTATCTTGGGGAATTCCCTCCCTGGAAGCTGCATTAAATATTAAATAAAGTTTATCCTGTTCCGAAAGCTAGTTTTCCCTTGGAGCTTGGACATCCCATATGCTATTATATATTCTATATTGTTTAACCTATCGGATGAACAATTTAATATTGTTTACTTGTTCTTCTGAAATAAGGAGCTTTTGTTTTGGAATCGTTTGGATCTATATCTTGTGAATAATTTTGGACATCTGTTCGTTATTAGAGGAATCAGTTAATTTTGGTGATTGTACTGACCAGTACAAGGCATGTACTTGAAAGTTTAACCATAAATTTTAATTGCAGATTCTAGTTACTGGATATTTCCATGAAAAGCATCGCCATCTGGTGAAGTCCAATCTTTATTGTATCTGTGGTGATGAAAGTCTTCCTCTACAAACTGTTCAAACTGGAGTGTACCGTTGTTTTGTATCACCACATTCCCCTGGGTTGGTGAATATTTGCCTGAGTTTGGATGGCCATAAACCAATTAGCCAGGTCCTAAATTTTGAGCATCGCACTTGTTTACCTCAAGATCCATTGGTTTCTTCAGAAGAAAAGTCCAAGTGGGAAGAATTTCAACTTCAGATGCGACTTGCTCATTTACTCTTCTCCACATCCAAGAACCTTAACATTTCATCCAGTAAGGTTTCTCCAGTTAACTTGAAGGAGGCTAATAAGTTTGCCCATAAAACGTCTCATGTTTTTGGCAGTTGGGAGTATTTAATTAAGTCAATTGAGGAGAACAGGATTTCATTTGCACAAGCTAAGGATGGCCTACTTGAACTTACTCTGAAGAACATTCTGAGGGAATGGCTTCTGGATAGAGTAGCTGAAGGTTGCAAAACCACCGAACGTGATGGATATGGGCAAGGAGTAATCCATTTGTGTGCTATTCTTGGGTATACTTGGGCTGTTTATTTGTTTTCATGTTCAGGGTTGTCCTTAGATTTTCGTGATAAAAATGGATGGACAGCCCTTCATTGGGCAGCATATTGTGGAAGGTATGTAACATTTTGTTTTATTAGTGCACCATATCTTTGAGTGTTCAGTATATTGCTTCCTTTCTGGCTCTTAAAGCTAATGACATAGGGTACTTTTGATTTTTTTTCACTTGCCCCTCAACTTTCTTGTCTTCATACACCTTTCATGAGATTGTGGATAGAATAGTACGTCTCTTGGGTGTCATTTATTAAAAAACAAATATTCCTGGAAACTGTAGTACCCTGGAAAGATTAGAAGCTTATATCATGTTCCCCAAACCTTAAACTTTTCACTATTCTTGAACTCTGAGAATATCCTGTCCAGAGAAAAAATGGTTGCTGTTCTCTTATCTGCTGGGGCAAAGCCAAACTTGGTGACAGACCCTACTAAACAGAACCCTGGTGGATGCACCACTGCTGATCTTGCATCTGCGAAGGGTTATGATGGATTAGCAGCATATTTGTCAGAAAAGGCTTTAGTAGCACATTTTGAAGATATGTCTATAGCAGGGAACGTCAGCGGTACTCTTCAAACCGGTGCGACTGAGACAACAAATTCTGTGAATCTAAGCGAGGATGAGCTTTGTTTGAAGGACACTTTGGCTGCTTACCGAACAGCTGCTGAAGCAGCTGCACGCATACAAACTGCATTCAGAGAACACTCTCTGAAAGTAAGAACTAACGCAGTAGAGTTTGCCAATGCGGAGGATGAAGCTAGGTGCATAGTTGCAGCAATGAGGATTCAACATGCCTTTCGTAATTATGAGACCCGTAAAAAAATGGCTGCTGCAGCCCGCATCCAGCATAGGTTCCGCGTGTGGAAGATAAGGAAGGAGTTCCTTAATTTGCGACGTCAGGCTATCAAAATTCAAGTAAGTGTTGACTAGCTTTCTGAAATAATAAAGAAAATTCCTATCAATGTGAATCAGTAGGTAAGATTCATTTTCACTGTCAATTAATATGGTGTATTTAAAACCAACACCACTTAAGAGCAACCCCAATCTGATTATGGTTTAGGCTGCACTAGATGGATTTCTTAAATAAAAACGTAGCCAAGATTTATGTTCTCATATGGGCATATGAAGATGTTGGGCAAGAACAAGTAAAAAGATAAAGTTTACATCAAATCACCAAACATTATAACATCTTGGGTAGTGAATATTGTCAGCATGACATCTGATAAACTGTGCATGTCATACTTAAGAAATCCAATTTGTTGAACAGTTGTTCATTAGGATGAGATATCCAGGTATAATAAGTTGCCATTGATTTTAATCCAATGCAGGCTGCTTTCAGAGGTTTTCAAGTAAGGAGGCAGTATCGCAAGATTATCTGGTCAGTTGGAGTACTTGAGAAAGCTATATTGCGATGGCGTTTAAAGAGAAAAGGGTTTCGTGGTCTTCATGTTGATTCTGATGAGGTAGTTTCAGATCAAAAGCAGGAAAGTGATGTGGAAGAGGAATTCTACAGAAGCAGCCGCCTTCAAGCTGAGGAGCGTATTGATAGATCTGTTGTACGGGTTCAAGCCATGTTCCGATCAAAGAAAGCACAAGAAGAATACCGGAGGATGAAATTGGCACATAATGAAGCAAAGGTGTGTAATCTAGCGGTAAGATGATAAGTCTTTCAAATTGATCTTGCATATAAATATTTATGGTTTTTTCTTTCTGCAGCTGCAATTTGAAGAGCTTAAGGAACCTGATATCAATAGCGAAAGATGAGGACGATTGCAGGGCTGATGCTTTTGCCAGTGTTGATAATATGACTATGTGTATAGTTGTTTCAGGCAGGGATTTGCACGTCTTGGTATAATCATGCATCTTATACCTTTCAATCCGTTTTAAGTATTTGAGGGGGGTCATGATCTCAGTATCAAATATCTTTAGGGCTTTGCATTTCCTTGTTTGCCTTTCTTTCAAGGTTTTGCTATAAATAAAACTAGGCGTTTGTGTTAAAGATTCATGTGTTTACCCAGAAAATTAAAAAAGAGAAAAAAAGCCCACAAGATGCGCTCTTTCATGTGACTATATATCAATTGTCATGCGAGATTTAACTTCCATCTTACATTAAAGCTCGAGTCTAAGCTTTCTGATATAACCAAAAAAATGTCCACTTCACAAAATAACTAGTTGCATCTGAACCTGATTAAAAAAAAAAAAAAAGAAGAGACCCTCCTAACGATTAGGTTCTCAATACATGCCAGTAATATCATGACTTCACGCAAAAATCTTCCGGTCACTTTACGACGGGCTTACAAATAACGAGTGTTTAGATACAACAGGAGGGGCTTTACTTGATAGCTTTAACAGTGGCTTAAATTTGGATGCTTAAACGTAGTCCGTATGTTTCACTGTAACAGGGGCAATTAGTGAATACCGGTCATGTTTGTTAACACGTAATAAAGAGGTAGCTGCGGGAACGAAACCTTTATTTTCTAATTTTTAGTTATTAAAATAGGAAATTACAAAACTGAAATAAATCTAAACTTTTATTCAGAGAGAAAAGATAAAAAAAATATTATTAAATTATTATCAAAATATTAATTCTTATGGGATAATATCTTTTATATTAATTTTTTAATTTTTATTGATTATTTTATTTTTATCGTAAAAATCATTTGTAATTATTTAAAAATTAATAATTTTATAAATATTTATACAAAAGTAAATATTTAAATTAAATATTTACAAAATAAATTATACAATAACTAAATAAGAGTAAAAAAAATTTCATTATCAATTTTAATACTTAATACCAAATATTAACATAAGTAATATCTTTGTTTAATATTATACTAATCAAATATAATGGCTACTTGCCTAAGCAGCACCTACAGCTAAGGCGGTGCTTCTCTCTGTATGAGTGCTTTTATCTTTGCTCTATACAAGTCTATTTTCTGATAGTTTGATCGTGCTTTTCTCAATTCTTTTCTAATGACGGAAGATGATGTCGCTTCTGTCAAGATGGCTAATTTATCTATTGAGGGGGACGACGATGAGGGTTTGGTCTTTACCAATGAAGTAGTGGCTCCTCAACAAATTGATTATTCTTTCTATTTGGTTGGTCGATTTATAACAGAAAAAGTAATCAACTTTCAAGCCATGAAACAAACTTTGGCTTCCTTATGGCAACCATTTATGAGAGTTACTATTACTGAAGAGACTGAAGGTCTATATCTCTTTCGATTTTATCATAATGTTGATGTTGAGCGTGCTTTAGACATGTCTCCCTGTACCTTCTCGAACAATCTGCTTTTGCTGAATCGGGTGGGAGAGAATCAATGTAGCATCTCACTCCCGCAAGACACGTGTCCGACATCCTGAGGGATATCCGAGTTTGTACCCCACAAGGGTGGCGTGCTAATGCACTGAAACAGTCAAAACTCAGTACAAATTTTTTTTTGTACAATCAAATTATGCGAAAATCAGTAATCAATTTGGGCCTACTTTATTCCGTAAACATTTTTAATCAACACAATACATTCAATACATAACCCATCGGAATTTCAATAGCCATTTGGGCCCATTACAAATACAAAACATTGTGAGTCATAATAACTTTATATTACAACATAAATCATTTGTACAATAATTTCGGAATATACAAATTTATACAAAAATAGAAAAACACAAATACAGACCCGTACTGATCCCGACTTCTATCTTTCCCTTGTATGTAGTAATTATACTCCAGTATGCCTAACGGGGTATTCTTCTGATCCTGAAAAATATTTGCAAATTTTGGATGAGTTTTGCAAACTCAATGAGTGACCATCATCGATGGCTTCCCCAGTCACATAACACATAATCACTTTCATAACATTTCACACTTCACATTCAATAGATATAATCACTCATATTATGCATATGCAGTGCACATGAGACCCACTTTTTATTTGTTATTTTGTTTTGACCAAGTGCCTAAACTATCCCATATAGGACTCATTAATAACTGTCCCTTATCCGCTTGGGGATACAGGGCTCATTAAACATTAAGCCTGAGACTCTGATTCACTTTTGAGATCGAAGCTCATTTTCACTCGTTGAGCTTTAAGCTCTGATCGTTGGCTATTCTGGTCACAACAGTCATTATAATTTATGCATTTATGCAATGGAATGCATCAATCACATTTGCATGTTCCCATTTAATTCATTCTCATATCATCGGACCTTAGTCCGGCAGTCAACATTAAGTTGATAATCACACTTTCACTTACATGCAAATGTACATTCAGAACACATTTAACAGTCACATTAAGTACACTTAGTTCTTCTCATTCACATACAAGCAGCACTTCAATATCTCATTAATCATCACAATCATCGGTCCTTCTATCCGGAATCAACAATCAAGACGCATTCATTTCGACATTCAGTAGTCAATTAATACAAAAATCAAACGAAACAAAACAAACAATAAAATGAGACCATCTAGGTCTACTTACAGTATGCTCCAGATTAGCATTTGCTTCCAAATTCTAGGAATGCCTGAATGCGGACTTCTAACCTGCACAATCCATTTATGCAATACATACATTACACACACATTAATAATTTTGCACAATTATAAGCATTCATTTATACACATGTGTGTATATGGAATATGTACGATGCATGTTCATGACAATCCAGGATATATTTTCAAATTTCTCACTTTATCACATTATCTTTTTTCCACATCAATTGTTTTCATAATAACTCATTTCTCGTTCATTTCCACTAAATACACTTTACTTCACTTTTTGAATCACAACTTTAATCATATGGACCACTTCATCTCCATTAAACACATGTCTTTGGTACTTTAATACCAACAATTCACTCATTAATGTTATTCCATCATTACATGATTACACATCATCAAAACTCTCATTTCTTCTTATAAATTCTCCAAAATTTCAAACCTTCGGGTCTGCTGTTCACATTCAATTAGAAAGTGAAACTAATGTAATTTGGTCATACTCTCTTCTAGAAAATTGTTCCTATATGTCTTATCTTTCCATTGATATCAAAATCTCTCAATTTGGTTCAGTAATTTGGAAGATATACCTCAAATATTATCGGGTTGTTCACATTCAAAAACAGTGTACTATGAACAACTTCCATCTAGAAATTGAACATCTTAGCGATTGAATCACAATTTGATTTCCTCATATGATTTGTAGCTCTATATCTCTAGTTTACTTCAAACAAAAAATCATCTCATTTGGACATCTATAAAAGAAGTTATGGTCAAAAGAAACAGCACTATCCAGTTTGGAAATTCCTCTAGGGTGTTTAGATCAATTGCAAGTCATGGCTACTATTAAGGAGAACAGTAAATTGATGGGACAAATAAACATCAATCATTCTAATTAAACTCACGGGGTGAAGGAGAACACTCACAGGCGTGCATGATTCACGCGCGTGAGAGGTATGAGAGATCAAAAGTCACTGTTGTGACAGATGAGGACAAAAACTCGGTGAGAGCACAAGTCAGACCCATCCCACTTTTTCCATTCAATCTCTCTTAATTCAATTCATATTGTTGTGAATTTTAGTGGAGAGGTAGAACAATGTCTTACGAGTCCAATGGTTCAAGAACCAAGTCATTTAGAGGTCAGATGAAGAAGATATGGTCAAAAAACTGTTGGATGTTCAACACCCCTAAAACCTTCAAAGTCGCTATCGTGCGACATTTGTTTAAACTTCCCAAAGTGGCTGTCGTGCTTTTGCATGATGGTGGTTTTCCACTTCTTTTTCTTCGCCAACATCTCAACTTCTAAACCCCATAACTTTTGATCCCGAACTCTAAATTTTACAAACTTTATATCAATGGAAAGCTAAGAGAAAGATCTACAACTGTCATGAAAACTATTTTGTTAAAATCTGCCTAGATTAGTACAGTAAATTCATGGAAGTTTTGGATCAAAACTTCAACACTGTCATTATTCATCCCCAGAAAATTTCAGACTTCCATTTTTTTCAAAATTCAACAGTTCTATTTTTATTCTAGTCTTTCCACTCTATTTCATTAAACTCATTCACTATAAATTCATACCACTCCAACATATAGAAGTTTAAATCATAAATCATCAAAAGCCAAAAATCCATTTTCATTCTATTCATACTCTGTCAACTTTCTGCATTTCCAACTTTCATTCTCAATCTCCATGTTTCCTCTCAACCTTCATTTTTACACTCATTCCTATCTCAAACCATCATTTTACAATTGCTCTTCAACTCAAAAACCATTTTCTTGATCATCTCTAAGTTTTCATTAATTCACGTATAAACACATGCACAGTAAAGAAACAGAAAATAGAGCATACCACCTTTATATATTTTCATTTTTCACACTCATCTTAAACACCATTTCATTGCTATTTCTAATTCCAAAAATAATTTCCACAACATCAGATCACTAGAAATCCATCAAAAACTAAATAACACTATAATCAAAATTTTCATTCCAACAACACAGTATTCATGAATATGTACACGTATATGCCATGATCATGCACTGACAATAAATTCATCAACTTTATTTCAAAAATTCATAACTCTAAAGGATTTATTCACTACTTACTCGTTGAAAACTCCACAATCTTCAATTATCTTCAAGCCCTAAGCTTCATGCAAAAATCACACACATCATTATGAAAGCTGGCAAGTTTCGGTTTCTCTTAAGGAAGTGAATGAAAACTAAAGTTAGGGATAGCAAGTGGATGGATAAAACAAGGTTTCTCTTTGGTGATGATTTGATAACAAACTCTGTATTAGGAAATATCTTAAGGAAGAAGCTTCGAAAAAGATGAAAATAGAATACAACACTTGGTCTTTCCAAGGTTAAGAAAATTAGCTTTAAACATGGACACTTGTCCACTTCTTACACCCTTAGCTAATTTCCCAAACTAACTAGTTCTATTTGAACTAGCTCCCATAACTTTAATCCTTTCATTACAATTATCTCCAATATTTTCAATATCAACTTCTTACAATTTCTAAGTCATTCGAAATTTTCAAAATCATTGTAAATTCTCCGATATCATTTTATTTCTATTTCTATTTTCCATACACTAATTTACTTGCCAAGTGGCATTGTTCCTATTTTCCATAAATTTCCATAATTCCGAAATAAATCCTAAATTCACCAAAATTCACAAATATAATAATTCCACTAACCCATAAAATTTCCAATGTAAAAACATTCATAATTCTCAAAAATACACAAATCAATCCAATTATACCCGGAATTATTCATGAATGCATGTACAATTATTTTCATATGCAAAAAAATTCACTATTCATGTGTATGCGTATGCCATATTATACATGAGCATGAAAAATGCTTTTCTAAGTTTTCATTGGTCACTCATATTTACTATTCTAACATTCCCGCAAGTAACGAGATGTTACAATCAACGGCCAGCTGATGTCCCTTTATATCATATGTTGATATGGATTCAGGTACATGGCTTGGAATCTGGCTTTAGATTTGAGGCCGTTCTTGAGAGGCTTGGTAATCTTTTGGGAGAGTTTGTTTCTTCTGATCTGAATAATTTTCACCGTTCATGGAATTCCTATATGTGAATTCGTATAAAGAAGGATGTTCGGATTCCTATTGTTGACATTAAGAAGCTTCATCACGAGAAGGGCAATTGGTTCATTGTCTCATTTGTCTGGGAAAAGCTCCCTAATGTTGGTTTCATATGTGGGATGTTGGATCATACAGAGAAGTTTTGCAGGTGTCTCCTTGAACGTAATGTTAAGTAGGTGGTTTGCCGTTTTGGTCCTGAGATCCAAGCTCCCGGTCGGAATCAAACCACAATAAGGTCTCATTGGTTGATGGAGGGTCCTGCCGTTGCTACTGGTGGTGGCGTTGACCATGCAAATTTTGGAAGGGGCGAAAATCATGGCACTAATGTGGCTAATACCTTGTTTCATGGTGATCTTAATTATGCTGAGAATAAAAATTTGAATGACTATGGAAGGCAATAAATCTGATGGTAACTCTAGCGATGGTTTTATTTTTACGGACCCCAAGAGAAGAAGGCCTTTGAATGATGGGCCTAATAACGGTCCTGATCAAGTTGCTAATAATATCTCTTTAGGCTTTGTTAACACTTCGATTCTGAAGAACCTAACAATGGCTGACCATGGTTTCCAAGCCCGCTGACAAAAATGAGTACTCTTAGCTAGAACTATCGTGGGATCGACAACCCTCGAGCAGTACGTGTCTTGAAGGAATTAATTAGAGACAAAAAGCCACAGTTTGTATTTTTAATTGAAACTTTATGTTGTCTTAATAAAATTGAAGAAATAAAACTTTTGTTGGGTTATGATGGTTTCTTTTCGGATGATTGCATTAGTCGTAGCGGGGGTTTGGCTTTACTTTGGAAGGGTGTTAATGACATTACTCTTATTAGCTCTTCTGCTCATCACATTGATGTTGAAGTTGAGGTTGATTTACTTGGTAAATGGCGAATTACCAATTTCTATGGGGAGCCTGATCGTTCTCGTAGAGCTAATTCTTAGCAATTACTTCGCATTCTTGCTTCCCATTTTGATTTTCCTTGGGTTTGCCTAGGCAATTTTAATGACCTTCTTTCTAGTTGGGAGAAAAGAGGTGGACGTCCTTAACCTATTAATCTCATTAATGGATTTCGACAAGCCATTCTTGATTTAGATTTATCTGATTTTCCTATGGTTGGACATCCTTTTACTTGGGAACATGGTCATCATAGTGGTCATCTAAAAGAGGAGAAGCTTGACAGAATACTGGTGAATGATCTATGGCTTCAACGGTTCAGTTATGGTAAAGCTGAGGTATTAGATGTTACGTCCTCAGATCACTATCCTATCTTTCTGCAATATCGTTGTTTCGTACGCAGAAACTATAAGCCAACGTTTAAGTTTGAGAACTCTTGGGTTCGAGAATCAGACTGTCGTGAATTGATTGTTGATTGTTGGGTAGTGCATGGTAACTGTCAGTTGATGGACAAATTGGGTAAATGTGGGGAGGCGTTATTTCGATGGGGTTAAGAGCTAAAGGATCTCCATAAAGCTGAAATCAGGTCTTGTAAGCGACTCATGAAGGAATTAAGGGGTTCGAGAGTATCTTCAAATGTGCAGCAGTTTATTCAAGCTAGAATGAGGTACCCTGAATTGTTAGAAGCTAGAGAGACCTTTTGGAAGCAGCGTGCTAAAGAATATTGGCTTCAGGGTGGTGATCGCAATACTCGGTTCTTTCATCGTGTTGCTACTACTCGTAGGAATAAGAATAAAATTGAGAGGCTGCGGGATGACTATAGCAATTGGTTTATATGGGATACTGGTCTGGATCGTCTCATGCATGATTATTTTACTCACTTGTTTTCTTCCTAGCATTGTGAGACGACTCTAGTGGTGAATCTACTTGACTTGGTGGTGTCTCCAGAACATAATGAGTTGTTGATGGCTGAATATTCGTTAGAAGATGTTCGTTCAACGGTCTTTTCAATGAAGTCGGATAAATCTCCAGGTATAGATGGCTTTAAGTCGAGTTTCTTTCAAGCTTTTTGGGACTTGATCGGGAGAGATGTTGCTGATTTTTGTATCTCTATTTTACGTGAGAGACTCATTCCTACAAGCCTTAATGATATTGCTATTGTGTTAGTTCCTAAAGTAAATTTGCCGGAATTGATGGCAGAATTCAAACCTATTACGCTTTGTAATATGGTGATGAAGATTATTACGAAGATAATTGCTAATCGGCTTCAGCATTTTTTACCATTGATTATCTTAGAAAGCCAGAGCGTTTTTTCTAGGGAGATTAATACAAGATAATTGTATCCTGGCTTATGAGATGATGCATACTTTTCATTGACAGGACAGGGGTTTTGATTATTCTGCTGCTCTCAAGATGGACATTAGCAAGGCGTATGATCAGATGGAATGGAAATTTGTTCGGGATGTTTTGACTGCTATGGAGTTTGACCATCATTAGGTATAACTTATTTTTTAATGTATCTCCACTGTTCAGTATTGGGTTTTGCAAAATGGTTCTGCAATTGGCTCGATCTTCTCGACTCGTGGACTTTAACAAGGTGACCCCTTATCCCCTTATTTATTTATATTATGTGCCAAGGGTCTTTCAAAATTAATTCAAGTGGGTGTTCAGAATGGTTAATTGCATGCTGGTAAGGTTTCTAGAGGCGGTCCAGCTAGCTCGCATTTGCTCTTTGCGGATGATAGTCTAGTGTTCTTTAAGGCTAGCACTATGGAAGCTGGGGTTTTGAAGCAGATTCTCAATACTGAATCAGCTTCAAGACAAAAAATAAATTTCAACAAGTCCTCAGTTTCTTTTTCGAAGAATACACCTAGAGGAACTCGAGATGTTGTTTGTAGTGTGTTGGAAGTTGAAGAAAAGGATACTCTGAGCATTTATTTGGGTATTCCGACTCATGTGGGGAGTAGTAAGAAAGCAGTTTTTGCATATATTAAAGATAGAGTTTGGTGACGATTGAATTCATGGAAGAGAAGACCTCTTTCTAGGGCTGGCAAATCGGTTCTATTGAAAACAGTGTTGCAAGCTATCCCGAATTATGTTATGGGGTTGTTCTTACTTCCTAAAACATTATACCAAGAAATTGAGAGTGTGATGTCGGGTTTTTGGTGGGGTAATGGGGTTAATCATGAGAAAGGAATACGATGGATGGCTTGGGATAGGATGGCTAGAGTTAAGGAAGTTGGACGGCTTGGTTTCAAGCGTTTAAGAGAGTTCAATCTAGCTCTCTTAGGGAAACAAGGTTGAAAAATCTTACCAATCCAGGTTCTTTGGTTGCCCGTGTTTTAAAAGCGAGATACTTCCCAACGACTTCGTTTCTTTCTTCTTCTTTGGGATCGAATCGAAGCTATATATGGTGGAGTATTAGGGAATCACGAGCTCTTCTTTAAGAGGGTGTGTATTGGAAAGTGGGATGTGGTAATAGTATTGTTATTTGGGATACTACTTGGTTGCCTAACAATGATAATATGAAAATTGCTTCTACTCAGCCATCAAATTGTTCTTCCTACTTGGTGTCAGATTTAATCCAAAGTAGGTAATGGGATAGAGGCAAATTACGTGAGCTTTTTAGTGAAGACAAGCAACAACAGATATTGTCCATTCCCTTATTGTTGAGAGCAGCCCCTGATCAGCTATGTTGGAGATTTGAACAATAAGGTGAATATTCAGTAAAAACGGCTTATGCTTTTGCTATAGGTCGATTTACAACAAACAATCAAATGGAGGCAGCAGTTTGGAAAAAGCTTTGGAAATTGCATGTGCCGTCGAAAGTTCAGAACGTTATTTGGCGAGCTCTATCTGGTGTTCTTCCTTGCCGTTCTGTCCTTGTGCAACGAAGAGTCTAGGTAATTGACTCATGTCCTTTCTGTTGTAGTTCCAATGAAACAGTAATGCATGTGTTGGTGGAGTGTCCATTTGTTGTTAATATGGAGACTTGCTGGATTTTCTACTACTTTGTTTCCTGTTGATTCGTTTATGAACTGGTGTGGACAAGTTTGGCTAGTAATGTATGATGTACAAGCCAGTGCTGTGTTAATGTTGCTATGGGCTATTTGGATTTTTCGAAATCAAGTGGTATGGCAAGGAAAGAGGTGTAATGCATGGCCTGTAATTCATATGGCTAGAAACTATTTTGATGAATGGTCTGCTGCTAATATTCGGCCTGTACCGATTGCTAATTTTCAAGTAATTCATTAATAGAAGCCACCACCTGCTAGCTATTTGAAAATCAATGTAGATGCCTCAATATGGACGAGTACTGGATATATGGGTATTGGGGCAGTGGTTCATAGAGCGGATGGAGGTTTTATTGCTGCTAAAGCTTGGCGTGTGGTTAGATTCTTTTCAGTTAAGGCAACAGAGGCAGTAGCGATTCGAGAGGTGTTGAGCTGGATAAAAAAGCTTCAATGGAGAAATGTGGTTATAGAATCAGATGCAAAGTTAATAGTTCAGCCTATTAATGGTTCTCCAACTACGGATGTTTCTACGTTTGATCTTCTTGATCAAGATTGTATCTCTCTCATTAGTAAGTTAGAGTCAATTTCTTGTTATTTTGCTTATAAGTCTGCGAATATAACCGCACATACTATTGCTATGGGTACTCATTCCGAGTGAAGCTTAAGAGAGTGGCTTCATATTCCACCTTCTTGTCTTATGAATATAGTTTGATTATTAATAAAATCTCACAACTTTTTTCCTCAAAAACAAAAAAACCAAACAAAGATAATAAGTAAATATTTCAATTAACTATTCGGATTTCTACTTTTCATTATCATTTCTGATTCGATTCCTTCGTCGCTAATCACCAAACGAGACCTAAAGATTTAAACCAACAAGAAGTCAATTGAGGCAATATCCTCTTAGATACTACATTCAATTTTGTACCATTAGCATCCAGTAAAGAAGCATTTCACGGGGAACGCGAGAAAAGAAATGACCAAGACCTCAAAACATAGCAGATAACTAAATTGAACATTTAAATCAACCCGTTGCTCCAGAAAACGTGCTGATCTATCACGGGACCGATTCAATAAGCCCCAGTTTCACAGAGACCAAATTATGAATGAAATGTTAATGTTATGCCAATAGAATTGTAAAAGGCAAACAAAAAATTCCTGTTTTTTTATAATCTAATTGTAGCAAGACACTGCAAAACTAACATAATAACTCAAAAAGAATACAGAGCCAGATAAGAATCCTAACTCTACTTGATGTATTGGGAGAGCCACTTGAATCCATCACCATATCCCATCTTGCGAACAATACTGCACATGAAAACCTCGAGTGGCCTAACGTTGGAGTCTGAAAGATTCACCTTACCCTTGCCAGTAGTGAAATTGGTGAGCCCAAGATGATAACGAAGCTCATCTTCAGAAGCTGCGTAGGGAATGTCAATTTTGTTACCCAAAATGAGAAATGGAACATTGGCCAAGGCTTCATCGGATAGAAGGGCATCTAACTCCTTCTTCGATTCTGCAAACCTTTCCTTGTCATAGGCGTCCACCAGGTAAACCACTGCATCCACCTGCTAATAGAGATATGACTTGTCTGTTTTATATTCTTTTGGAAGATCGGATTGATACTCCAACAGAGTGACATTTAGTCAACAAATGAACTACAAAGAGACGTATATGGCCAGCAAAAGATTGGTATAAAATAACCTTAAATTGCCAAAATATCTGATTGCCGAGACTTCAGTAGTGTGTGCTAACAATAATCTTTCCATTAGTTATGGCCTTTCAGGCTATAATCCTATCCAATATCATCTTATGTTAGGTTTAAACTGTGAATGTGTGGAAAGCTACAATTAATACACCTCAATTAAAAACATCTAACGTGATATCAGCGAAATTCCATTATCCATGTTGGCCTCCCATGAATCAGACAAACAAAAAGAAAACTTATCTGGGATTACGGAGGCACATTATAAAGATGCCTTTTCAACTCAAAGCTTAAATTTGGATTGATGAGAGCGTAAATATTTTCGCAGAATAGAGAGATGAAATCTCAGTTGATGTCCAACATTATGATCAAATTTGCAAGGAAAATTAAAAAAAATACATATTACTCGTGATAGCTCGGGCAGAAACCAGATCTAGCAAACATCAATGAGACACGTTAGCCAAAAAAAAAAAGGGACATCCAAATGCACAAGAGTGTCATGCTAAATCTAAATTCATATTACACTAAGCAACCACAGACTACACCTTACAAAGACCAGCATGGTAAAACAAAATAATGCTCACAGTATGAATCGAATCAAAACATCCCTACATCAACAAAAGTCAAAAATTTTTATAAAGAAGTTTGGGTACCCCTTCCTGAAATCTTGTCTCCAAAATATCCGATAGGAAAACACTCCGAAAACGAAGTACCAATGAACTGATTCAGATAAAACAGAGGGGAAAGAAAAAGCTCTTATTCCTCGGATCGTCCAATACATCTACCCTTTTAAAATCGTTTGACCAAGAAGCAAGCGAAATATATTTCCAGCATCAAAACAGTCAATAAGCAATAAGAAATGAACAGTGACCTTAGCATAGTAGTCTTTCCACACCCTGCGAGCGATCTGATGACCACCCAAATCAAAAGCCTTGAACTTGATTTTTCCTATACTCAGCTCCTCCGATGTTGGGTGCTGTGTCGGCTGATGTTGTACTAATCTCTGCAAACAAACAGATCTCCTATTCAACAAACACACAAAACAATACCCACATCAAAAACACAAACAAAAACGATTGACCCATACAAACCTCATCTTTCAGCATGTGAAGAAGAGTGGTCTTGCCGGCATTATCCAGACCCAGAAACAGAATCTTAGCCTCTTTCTGCCATAGACCCAGAGAAGCGAGTATTCCATAAAACCAATCGAAGAGAAACATTTTTTAATGAACCCTCCGGCTCGGAGTTCTAAATCTGAAGAAGATTGGAGACAACAAACGGATCCAGAGCTAGGGGTAGGTTTATTTATACGTGGGATCGAAATAGGACAAAGTAGTAAGACTGTGATAGGCTTATAAATATGAAATTTAACAGAAACGGCGTTAAAATGGGCGGTTGGGTTTGGTGGGCATCGAAAAGAGCCTCTCCTTAGGGATTCCATTGCGTGTCGTTTTATGTGTTCAAGCCACTTGTTGTCCTCATGTATACAGCATGTGTTTACCATTTCTGCAAAATGGGAGTTTTGTGGAGGTAATTACTAATTTCAGCTTGGAGGTAATACCGCAATAGGCCTGTTTGACAAATAATTTATTTACCAAAGAGGCCATATTATCTCCAAGCTGACGTAACTTACAGCAGATTATATTAGCTAATCTTTTAAAAATTAAGCTAGATATTCAAACCGATCGAAGGAAAGATTTAAAGTTTAATGATTTAATTAATATTGAACAACTATAAAATTGGTATATAATAAATAAGAAGTAAAAATTATAAAAATAAGTAAAAATAATGTTGGATAAAATAATGAAGTTTATGAGTAGTGGATAATCGCTGAGAAAGTTCAGATATTTTTTCTTCTTTCTATATTTTATTTCGTTATCATTAATTTTTCTCCTATTTAGAATCCAACTTGGACAATACGAATACGTGAGTGGGAAAAAGGCAATTCCAAGATTTTCTCATAAACTTCACATATTTCCATTTATTTTAAGGATCAAAATTTACGCACAAATAAAATGTTTTGAATTTTTTAAAATGAATTTTCGATAATAGCTTTATTTAGAAGAGATGTACGTTAAGTTACATAATATGCTTTTGAGAAACAAGCTTTTAAAATTAAAAATGAATAAAAACACAATAAACCGAGTTCATTGCATATTAATAATAAATTAGTTATTCTAATCGTTAATTACCGTTACATTATCTACTAAACTTAAAAGGCAATAGTAGGATATTTATGTATTCTTGGAGATAACTACTCCTTAATGCTTGTTTATTTCAGTTAAACCAAAACAATAATTTTTTGATGTCAAAGCATAATTTAAGCTTTTCATATAAATAAAAATAAATTAATGGCGGTTGTTATTCTGGTTAAACCAAACATTTATAATTTATAATTTTCGTTTTCATATAATTGATTGATTTTCTTTTTTAGGTTGTTTTTATAAAACAGGAAAATTTTAAGTTCTACATTGTTTTCCTTGTAAAAAAGAAACAATAAAAGGTAAATTGAATTAAAAAAAAAGAGTGAACCATGAAAAAGGTTATGCAAGTTTGATCAAGGTTTTAAAGACCGAATTAGACTGTCCGATTCGACCGAAAAAGTTTAAATCAGTCTGTTTTTATATATAGAGGTTATTAGGTGAAACCGAACCGGACCATTGACCAGTTCAAACTTTTTCCGATCGGATCAGACTGTTCGGTCGGATTTTTAAAACCTTAATATATTCTGAGTTGATTAGTAAATAATATCAACTGTTTATTAAAGATGTTTGATAAAATTAGCTGTTTAGTATTAATTGTTTAAGTGTAAAATGACTTATAAGAGCATCACATTAAAAAAAAAGAATTTATAAGGACATGATTAGATATTTGATTTTACAAAAATTTAAGTTTTTAATTCTAATAAAAAACATAAAACATTCTTAAAAATTTTGTCACTATAAAATATTTTTATTTTTTAACCAAAAACTTATTTCTTTAGTAAAAAAAACTCATAAGTTTTCTAACTAAAAAACTTACTTTATTGTAAAATATTTTATCACTGTAGAATACATGCATGATTTTTAGGTTGAATTATCCATAATATCACTATAGCATAATTAACATAATTAAAAAATTATGAAAGGAGGGTATAATTGGTTTTTTACTTATTAATTTTTTGTTGCTCATAAAAACCACTCTTCTTATGGAACTTTTAAAAAATCAACTTATTAAAATTAAATAAGCTAACTAATAAGCCGTTCATCAAACACATCGATAATTTTTTAAAATGGTCAAAAAAATTAATTTTTAGTCAATAAACTAAAAAATAGCTTATCATCTATTTTTCAAACAACTCCATAATATTCCCGAGGCTAGTTATGGTCACCGATACTTGAACATTGAAGACTTAAAGGACATTAAATTTACAGGATAAATTATAATAAAAATCAATTTTAACTAATTTTATAAATTAATCATAATAAAATATTATAAATTATAATAAAAATAACTCGTCATTAATCTTATAGTTAATAGTTGACATGATGACATTCACTTGATATATAATTGACATGTTAATTATATGTCATATGGATATCATCATGTTAAATAGTTTTACCACTTAATATATCATATTAGCACATTTACCTATAGAATTAATGATATTTCTAAGTTATAAATTAAAAGTTTATATATTTAATTATTATTTTTAAAGTTTTGATTAGTATTATAAAATTGAATAAAACTCATAATTTCTAAATAAATAATTTTATTTTAAAATTTTATACAACATTTATTAATAAATATTAACAAAGATCATTGCATTATATTATAATAAATAATAAAATAAGTAATAATTTTTGTAAACTTCATCCATAATACTATTTTTATTTCATATTTTAATTATTCAAATTATTTTAATTATTTATAATTAGATATTTGATATTTAAATTCTTTTTTTAATTGGTCTTGCTCTCGCCCTTGGTATAAGAGCCAAGTGTTCTTTTAAGAAGATAACAATTTAGTATAAAATATATTTATCGGTTTATGTCCGCTAAAGGTAAGTGGTCGTGACAATTTGAGCCAAGGAATGGTTTGTAAGTTTGTTGGTTTAGGCCTTGTTTGGTGAAGAGATTATCATCTCTTTTTTAGCTAGTCAACTCCCTTTAGCTGATTGACTTTGAAAAAAAAACCCATAAGCTTGTTTGGTAAATAGCTGGTTGGGTTGGCTGGAGCGTTTTAC
>JAOTAX010000097.1:181083-193791 GCA_025629825.1 Erythroxylum guanchezii | reverse complement strand
TTTATTTTGGGATTATAATATTATTTAACTTTTTTACATGTTTTAATATTTATTTTTCATATTAATTTTATTTCCTATAAGAAAATGAGACATCTATTTAAATTATTTCTTACAAGATGATTATCTAAAATTTCCTACAATATGGTACTTGGCATATTGTTTAATATACTTTAAAAATTATTTAGCATAAATAATTTTATTATAAAATAAAATATAGATAAAATTAATAAAAGTACTTTTTATTTTTATGTTGCCAAACAGTCTACTGTATGAAGCTTTTTTTAAAAAAACTGTTTTTTTAATTGACAGCCAAACAGTCAACTGGCTTTTTAAAAAAGCTCTTCTCAGAAAAGTTCTACTGACAAAAACTCTACTAATAAAAGCTCTACTGATAAAAGCTCAACCAAACGGGCCCTTAGTGTGTTGGCACTACCTTTCTGTTTTGCTTTTACCAAAAGACAAAGCTCGCCCTTTCGTTACAAACCGAACTTGGACTCGAAACATGGTTCGTCCAAAGCATGGTTGAGAGAAAAGTGAAGAATGATAAGTAGAAAAATGGCCGTCAATTCCACGTTTTGTTCGTTAACCTGTCACTGTTTTGAGTAAGAGAAGAATAAAAGTAGGTGAACAAAGATTCAGGTAATTACCGAATATTATTCATAATTAGTTAGTTGAGATGTAATTTTTTGAATGTTTTAAAAGCCGAAAGTTAAATCATTAAGATAAGGAGTTTAAGGTTTAATGAGTATTAACTTATTATAAAGTTGGTTAAAGATTAAATAAAATTGAAAAAATTTAAAATACGATTGAAAGAGATTGTACTTAGTTATCCAAGAATTTGAAATTTAATTAAAAAATATATTGTTAAATAAAAATTAATTGATTTATTTTGATTTATAAGAATTGATTAATTTATGAAAATTGACCATTAATTAATTAATTAATTAATTAGTTTTTTAAAAAAAATTATTAAAGTAAATTTAATTAAAAAGTTAAAAATTGAATCAAAAAATTGAATAGTTCAAGGTTTTTACAGTTGAACTGATAGAATCGGTTGAGTTTTTTAATAATTAAATTTTGTACTTAAGTTGTGAGTAGGATTGAAAGTTGGTTAATGTAATTTTTGTAATTTTGTTGTGTTTACTTTCTTTAAAAAGTGACTGTGTACATACTTTATCTTTTGTTACCAAATAATTTGAAAATATATGAAAGCTTCTATGATAATCATTGACTAGTTTTGTCCAATATGATGTTGTGCGTGTGTTGTGTGATGTTCCTTCTGTGTTTCCTCAAAATTAGTTATATGAAAAATAATAGATAAAGTGTATGAGGTGCAAAATAAGGTAGATTCCAAGTTCTTGGATTCTTGTCTTTTGCTTGCGAGCATGTACAAATAGTATCATATCATAATTGTAGGAAAAATAATGAATCAAATCAGGTTCAAACTTAGATAAGACTGAGATCGTTTAGCTTCGGACATATTTCAAAAGCTTAATCTCATTTGTTCAAAGAAGTTTTGAAATTTTAGAAAATCTAAATTAAATTTAGTTAATCCGAAATTGATCTATTTACTTCAAGTTGAAACGGGTTAGACTAAACTCGATCATCATCTTTTTACCATTAGTACATCTATAAATCAATTTAAATCACTAATAAAAATATATCTCTTTTTTATTTTATTTTATAAGAATCATATGTACATTGTAACAAAAAATTCGAATAAAGTTGAAGAAATAACTTTGTTGTCCATATATGTAGGTTCTCTAGATCAAAATCCTTCCGTGGCTGCTCGAGTTCACTCAAAATGGACAAGGCCATTTAGGCATGTCAACAAGGGCCCGACCCACCCCTATTTTGGCCTGGGTCGAACGGGCCATAGGCTAAGGTCAGGCCTACCATCGTAGTCTGCTAAGGCCATCGAATGTTTTTGTTGGGCCCCGGGTCTCGTTACTTATTACAAGGCGACAATATGAGATGATTGGGTAAGGATCATGTAAGAGGGAGGCTGAAAACTTCAAATTTCAATGAGAATAACAGCGTTAGCATTGGTGGACTTCGCTACGGCGAAACTAGAGAATATTACCAAGTGCCATTCAGGAAAAGTTCGCCGCGGCCAAGGTCTGGCTTCGTCGTGGAGAAGTTACAAGGTCTAGCAAGGGCACCCTTCGGGAAAAATACGCCGCGGCAAAAATTTGGCTTCTCTACGGTGAAGTTTCGAGATCAAGCAGAAGCACCTCTCGGGAAAAATACGTAATGGCAAAAGTCTAGTTTTGTTGCAGCAAGTTACAAAATCAAACAAAAACACCTTTTTGGAAAGGTTCACCGCGGCCAAAGTCACACCTTCGTCGTGGCGAAACCTTCGATTCAGCAACCCAGAGCTAACTATCCAACATTAATTTGTACATACAATTCCAACAACCATTAACAACTCAACCAAGAAGATAAATATGAACATACACAAAAGAACTTCTTCAACTCTTAATCTCATTACTGAATCAAAAGTATGATTGATTTCCTATAAATTTTAACTTCCTTAAAGAACTCCTCTGCTCTCTATGAGTAACTCAGCAGTAATGTCCCATGTATGTTGGAAGAACAATGTAGTGAAGCCATTAGGGCTAGGTGATTTAGAAGAGTGCAAACTATATAAAACACCCTTTTAATATCATGAGCTATAATAGGTGAAGTGAGAGCATTAATGGTATCCTGTGCAACATTACATTCAAATAGGTTACGGGCATTGGAGCTTGGTGAAATAACAACAACCGTGCCCATTAGTTCTATGAAATATTGTCGAGCTAGCATTATGAGGCTGTTTTGATCAGTGTGTTCTTGCCTACTGTTATCAACAAGCATAGGAAATTGATTGACATTCCTATAAGCAAGAATTAGGGAGTGAAAGTATTCAATATTAGAATCGCCACTCTTCAACCTGTGTAACCTAGCCTTCTGCACAAGAACTAAATTATGAAACTTGAGAGCTTCTTAGTATGATTACAGAGATTGTACCTCAGTTTATCGATTCTCAATATTGTGGGGATTCATATAACAAATTTGTTAAGCAAGGGTAAGCTTTTCTTTCAGGATATGCCAACTAGATTGTTTGCTTAGTATGAAATGTTTAATAATAGCCTTCACACATCTTAATTTGTATATGAACTGATATGGTTTGTAACCAGTGACTGCAGTGTACCAATAAGTATTAACAAGATCAGATAAGCCCACCATACCAGTTATAACATTAAAGAATCTGAATGGAGCTCCCATAGACTTGAAATTAGTGAGTCTCTAAATCAGCATATATGAGTGGTCAGACATCAAGTTTTCTTCAAAATGAAAAAATGAAGTAGGGAACTGATTTAAGCATAGAGTGTTCAGGATTCTGTCAGGTTTCCTTCTCACAACTGGCGACGGTGGGACTTCATCATGACTGGTGATAGTGGGACTTTCGCGACTAGTGATAGTGGCGAGTAGGGCAAGGACAATCAGACAGACTAGGAGAGTGGACACTGAGGGAGGTTTAACCCCCTCTCCTTTGTCCTTCAAGCATTTCCCAGCCCTTCCACCCACACATAAACCGAAGACCCAAGATTCCAACTTGAAGACAGATGTGATGAGTATGAAGCGTAGTGTAGGCGCATGGAAATCTAGGCCACAGATTCAGTGCAATCGGGGTGCCCTGCGGCATTTCCATAATGTCATGAAGGATGGGGCTTTAACCCCTCCCATGGAACTTCTTAAAGCAAGAGCTAATTTTTGGGGTTTTGCATTGGTTGGGGTATTCTAGAATAAGCGAATAGCTTTTCCAGTTATGCAGGATTGGGCAAAGGCTCGATGAGGGAAGAAAGGCTTAGAGAAAGTCATGCTTGGAATGATGACTCATTCATCTTCAAGTTCAATTCTGAAAGCAACATTCCAGAAATACTAGAACAGGGGTCGTGGCATGCCAGTGGGCATCCATTATTCATCCAAAGATGGAGACCTGGATTCGATTTTAACTAAGGTAAAATAGAAACTATCCCTTTATGGATCTAATTTCATAATGTTCCGTTAGAATTTTGGAATGTGGATGGCTTGAGTTTCCTAGCAAGCTCTCTAGGTAAACCGATTAGCATAGATGTTCAAACAACCAACATAGAGCATGTGTGCTATGCCAAAATTTATATTGAAGTGAGGAGGGACATGACACTCCCTAACCTACTGCCTATAATGAAGTTAGGCTAGAATGTTGAATCGATGAAATTTGAGGTTAATATTTCTTATCCTTGGAAGCCAACTACTGGAAAGAAGACATGGCAACCAACTGGGAATAAGTTTAAAATAGGGAATCACTATGAAATTATGGGGTCTGGAAAAGTAGAAGCATCCAAAGGGGAAGCAATTGACTCCCCTATGTTAGTGGTTCATCACAGCCCTATTACCAAGGAGATGGAGTCAAACGACAGGAATTTAATATATGTGAATTTGGCTATTATGGAACAATCCCCTGATACGCTACTAGAAGCACAAGACAATGTTTCTAATAAGACTGTAAGGGAGAATAATGCAGTTAATGTGAATACTGATTATGTTGTGGATATGCAACATGCTAATGATGAGTTACAGGTTTCTGTTGTAGTTGATGATAAGGTTGGAACAGTAGTTAAAGATAGGGGAGGTGTCTCTGAAGCACCTTTAGTGAAGGCAAATATTCATCTTGGTGGTGATGTGGATGCTGTTAATGGTGGGTTTGCTGCGATTGAATGTGCTGTGGTTGACGTGGCTAGTGTAGTATCTGATATAGTCCTGGTTGAGGTTGTTAAAAATAGTTGTAGTGTAGAGGATGTAAATAGTAGGGATAGGGCTGATGGTGAAGTTATGTTATATTCTACTATTGGTAAGGCAGTAGTTCAAGCAAATGGAATAAAGAATGATGGCCGCAGTGCTATTGAAATAGATTGCAATGGTCTGGAAAATGAAGTGCATCACTTCACCTCGCAATATTTGGAGCATTGTCAAATGGATTGTGCCAACATGTAGCAACTGTTGGAAAAAATGAGAATTTTAAGGTTAGGATGGAGTCTGAAGAATAGACAACAATGGTAAACTCTAGGTGATTACAGTGTGGTAAGTCAGGGGACTAAGAATATCATCTCTCAAAATGCAGAACAAAAAATAGTTTCCCCTCAGGAAAGCAGTCTAAATTTGACAGTAGAGGATTGTGATTCTCCATCAGCTGCAGACCAAATCCCTGACATTTTAGGAGATTTTTGTGTGCAGTTAAAAATTGCAAAAAGGAAATCAGCCAGGAGGAGAAAGAAAAATCTCAAATACCAACACTAGGGGATTAAACGACCCTCATAAGTAAGGAAATGTATCTTGGCATGCAACCTCTAGCCCAATCTTTCAATGGAGATAAAGTATAAATGGTGTCTTTAGTTGATTATTTTTTTGGACTAATACTGCCTTACTTAAGGAGATGGTTTGTCATATTGTCAATATGATGTTGGAAGTGAGCTGGGAAGCCTCTGGATTACCTCTTTTCTCATAGCCCTAATTTGGAAACACTAGCATCTTTGATGTGCAGATGGGAGGGATCTTTACCTCTTTTACAATTGAATTGCCTTAGATAAGCAACAGTGTCGTTCTTGTTATCTGCTCTTACTATGCCGTTGTTTCAATTGGTTTGTTTGTATTATGTACTGTGTTGTCATTTTTGTTGGAGGAGACTAAAGAGAGTACTACTATTCTCCTAACGTTGTTTTTTTATCTTTAATCTATCAATCTAATTTTTTTAATTTTTTCTAAAAAAAATTTCTTTCTCACAAGCAAATGACCTTGTTGATTATTAGACCAAGTAAGTAATCAACCTGTAGAGTGAAGATCAACTAGATCCATTTGTATCAAAAAGCTTGAAAGCTCCTGAGTAAGTACTATATGAAATCTCCTACTACTCTTCACTTCTGTTGAATTGAGTGAAAATTAAAAATCTCCAGCTACCAGCCACAAATTTTGTATGCTTTTTTTTTGTAAAAGTTGCATCTCATTCCAAAGTTTTGTTATTTGAAAACTAAAATTTGAGGCATACACCATTGTAAGATCAAACCCCTTATTCAGTTGTCTTATGTAATAGTGAAAGTGCATTTTCTGGTCAGATTTTTGAAAAACAGTCACTCTAATCAGGTCTGCATTTAATAGGTATATGATTCTTCCATTCAAATGTGAGTTATGGTTTGAAAAATGCTCCTAATTAACACTCAAAAACCATGAAATAAAATGTGTAAAAGGGTCCTTTATTTTAGTTTCAAGAATTCCAAGCAAAACTGGGATCTTGTCCCTCACCACCTCCTTCACCATAGATTTTTTAAGTGGGTCATTCAACCCTCTTGTGTTCCAAACTAAGATAGACATAGATTGGAGGGAGAATCCCTTATAGACTGTTGATTACCCTTCTTATAGGCAGATCTTCTCTTTATCTTAGGTTGCACTATAAATTGCTTTGAGTTTGGATTTATAGGATCAGGTTCAATTAGACAGTGGACAGCTTGTTCACCTTCAGTGACGGGCTCATTATGCTCCTCTCAGTTTGGAGCAGTAACTTGTGCATCTAAAGTATAATGAACCAAATCAATGACAAATTTACCACCCTCAGCTGAAGGAGTAACTATAGGATGATGGAGTGATTCAGTAACATTCACAGTGTTGGTTTGCTCAAGTCTAACTTGAGGAGATCTTGATATACTAGTATTACATATGGCTACCATAGGATCAGCTGCTAGCTCCTTTGAGGAACTATCTAAATCAGTGACATATCTACCACTCTCAACATCTTGCTTAATTACAACTCAAGGAGAGCTTGACATACAATTATTACTCATGCCTACCACAAGATCTGCTGCTAGCTCTTTTGTAGAACTAGCCAGACCTTCCCTTAAAAGTTCATCAATAATTGTTGCTAGATCACCACTAACAGCATCCACTACACCATTAACATCATCTACTACCTCAGTAAGGGGTGAAGCAGCTATTGTACCATTAACAGCAGCTAGCGCACCTTTCACATCGACAACTACATCATTAACAGAACCACTAATATCTTTAACTACCACAACAGAGGGTGATTCAGAGACCACTCCCCTATCCGCAACTACTTCATAATCCATATAAGCTCCTACTTCATGAGTCAATAACTCATCATGCCAGCCAGTTAGAAATACCTTTCCAAAAGTCTTCCAATTTTTACGAGAATTACTCAGTTTCTAGGGGTAGGAGAGGGAGATGGCAGTTTGCTCTAGTTCACCCAATTCAATCAATCGAAGGAAGGGTAGTGAGATAGCTGAGGAGGAATTCTTTGAAACTTCAATGCATAATTTGGCATAGCATATATGTTTCATAATTGCAGTTTGGGTATCCATACAAATAGGTTTACCTAAAGAACTTGCCAGGAAGTTGAGACCCTCAATAGTCTAAACGTCCATAGGTATGTTAAGAAATTGAACCCACAATGGCAAAGTGTCAATCTTATCTGTGTCAAGGTTGATAAAGCAAACACACGCAAGAAGGGGGTGAATTGTGTATGGAATTTTTTTTTCACAAGTTCTTTTAATAAACAGCTCCTAGTTAACGATTAAAATAACCTGTTAGACAATAAAGCCTTTTAACAACAGGAACCTATTAAGCGATATGAACCTTTTATGGGATATGACCTTGCTTAAATGAAAGGAGCCTAATGAATGATAAATCCTGTTAAAACAATTTAAAAATAAAAGACGCATGTTAAAACTGAAAGAAACCTCTTGCAAATTGAACACAAAAGGAGCCCATTGAAAAAGCTGAAAGAGCCTTTTGAAAATACTAACTTATAACGCGAAAATTTAAAAGTTAGGAAGACATAGTAGATTTATATTGGTTCGGCTGAAAATCAAGCCTACGTTTAGTTCCCAAGTATTCAACTTGAGTATTTCACTGTAAGAAATCGAGTATTAAATTTGACAAGTCTCTCCAAGCTTACAAGTACATATTTTTCAAGGTTCTCTAACCTTCTACACTCGAAGTGTATAATCAGCTCCTAAGAGCTCACATAAAAATAAAATGTAAAATCAAAAGTAAGTTCTTAAATAACAATTTCTTTCTTGATAGAGTAATTTCACTTTCTAAGACACAATAAGAATGATATGACTCTCAAGAATATAGATGCTACTCAAATGTTTCGAAAGTCTATGTATGCTTGTTGCTTCACAAGTATTATTGCTCTTCTTTAATAGTCAATTTTCTCAACTAGCTGTTGCTTAAACTTAATTGTAAGTTGACTTTAGATTTTCAATATTATTTCTACTGGAACAAAAATTTTCAGAGCTAATTGTTCGAAAAGATAAAATTCTCCCACATATTAATAAGGAAATTTTATTAAGAAGATTCTTGGAAAAAGGAAACGATTTTTCCATAATTTTATTTCCTTTAAAAATATATATTGTTATCTATACAAGAAAACAAATCCAATTTAAATTTTGATATATTATATAGTTATTATCAAATTGTTAAGTATAAAACTTGAGCTAACAAAGGTCTTTGTCCTAATCTCCATTGGAAGAAGAGGGGTTGCTCTCCAACATGCCACGGGCCTTGCTCCATATGCTCGTTCAGATTGGTGTTGTAAATTTTTTTTAAAAAGATGGTAACGTCTTCCCTCAACATTGCTTTCTCGAGCCCTTTCTTCCCCCATTGTGCCTTTACCCAAGCATTGACTATAGGAAAAGTTGGGCGCTTGGACCAGAAGAAATATATCAGAGTCATGGACTGAGCTCTAGCGGCCGCCATAAGCAATTCGACCGATGGAGATAAAACTCCATCTTTGAGCATATTAGGATAGTGCTTAAGGGTGCCCTTATGATGAATGGTCTTCAACTTATTTCTCCATGCTCCGGTTGGGTTGGAAGTGGCCGGAGCTTCGTCTATAGGCACATGGGTGCTAGGGATTTTTTCACTTCGTTCAGCCACTGAGTGACCCGCTAGAGTATCCCCCAATAACGTAGGGAAGTCTGCCCTGGATAAGGAGGTTTCACCTCTCTCAACGCCCGAGTGGGAGGTCAGAGGGCCAGTCATTGAGGCTGGAGCGTCACTGGCAAGGGAGCTGAGGCGTAGAAGGCTCTAGAAGAAGTTTTTGAGGAGGGAAAAAAGGAAAGGTGAAAAGAGAAATTCGAGGTAGAAAGTAAGAGAGAGGTCAAAGGTTTACGAGGCATGAGAGAGAAACCTACCTATAAAGCAGAGACTTTTTTTAATGATTAAAATAGGTCCATATCTTGATTCAAATCGATGTTTCAAACTCGCAATGCACTCAGCTACAAGTTCTTTTTTTAAAAAGAGGAACAGTGTCAGGATTCCGGAGATTACATAGGTACGACTCCAGTATCTTTGAATACTAGCTTCTTTTATCATCTTTCCGGTCGTTATTGATGAGAGCTTCTGTTAGCGGATGAGGTTGTAACCTGAGCATGTCTTTCAACAAAATTGAAATAAGCTTCTGTATTGATATTACTTTTATACTTTAATATTGATAAAATAATATTATTAAACTTTAAATATATTTAATTATTTTTATGAAATATTTAAAATATAAATTATATTTTTAGTTAATATTTCAAAATCATTTAAAAAATTATCTAATAATGTCGAAAACTTATTTTTTGAAAATAATAACAATTTAATTTCATTAGAATCTGAAATTAGTTAGGAGTAAGGATGCGTACTACTAGACTTCCATAGATCCCGCGTCTCAGCGGGATTTATACTAGGTATTGTTATTGTTGTTGTTGTTGTAGAATTCGAAGTGTTAATAATATCACTTTGAAATAACTAAAATGCAACATGATATTATAAATAATAATAAAGCTTACTTAAATATTCTTTTAAAAATATTATAATGTAACATAAATTATTGACCGAGTTAATTTATACGAGGTAGAAGGAAATTTTTAATTGCATATGATGGGTTTCATATAATGATATTGTGTTATGTAGTGAGATTATACACAATTCCTTGCTCAAACTAAATACACTGCTTGATGATAAATTGTGTTAAGATATAAGTGATTATATCTTATTATTTAATTTTGGACATTATTTGATAAATGGACCTAGTTGTGTTTATGTGAGACTCTTCTAAGATAAGTTTGATAGGGTTAAAATCCTAATTAAGATGGGTTTAAACATATAGTCTATTCTTGGATAATAGTTATACTAGGAAGCAAATTTTCTAAAATTTGAATTGATTATGACAGCTGGAATATGGTTGGGATCCACGTATGTAGTTGGCTAAATGTTGTCTTTTTTTGAGAGTAAAATCGACATATGTTAGGTGACTTGGCAGCTATATATCTAGGGATATTATCGATGATGTTTGTGAGCTGATTACGTTAAGATAGAAGTCCATTTGTTGCACACTTCTCTGTTGTATCACGTTACCTTGGCTGAAGGGATTTGTGATGTTTTTCTTTCTTTGACTTTCGTGTCAATGATTGGATTGTCTTGCAGCTAAGATTTGTCATCTTGAGCTTTACGTAACTTTACTAGTTGATATGTTGCTTTAGCATGACTTGAGTGGAGTCCTTAGAGCTGCGTTCTTTTATAGTCTTCGTTGTCAATGGGAAGTCTTTTTATAGTTGTAATTTTCTGTAGTTATTTTGGGTGATTTGGCTGGACAATTGGTGAGTGAGTGAAATCACAGATGTTGGGTTTTTAAATCTTAAATGATCTTTGATTGCTAGATTTTACGTTGATTATTGATCCACATTGGTTGCTGCGTTTTTCTATTCTAGTGTGATTTTGTTAGCTGCAAAATTGTTGATTATGCATGATTTGGCTGCTGCATTCTCTTCAATTTTGAACTTCTATTGAGGGCAATTTTGCAGCTGATTTTACTCCATATGTTTGCGTGATCTAGCTGGGCAAAATATGTGATTGTGGAATCTTTGCAACTGCTATTCTTGATCGACAGTGGAGGTTTTCTAAAAATAATTCCAGCAACTGTTATGGTTGTTGCAGCCCTCACATTTGCAACATTTCAGTGAAGAAACATCTACGTTTATTGGTGATTTGTTCGTTGTCATGTATATGGTGGTTTGGAGATAATATCAGAGGACTGTAGCAACATTCTAGATGAACAACTTTCCGATTCGTCATTAAAGGAGCTGAATTATTTAGGGAAGTTGTTTTTCTAAACTCAAGTGTATTTATTTATGTTCTTTATTATTTTAATCACTTTAGTTGTCTGTTTATTATCTTTATTGTTAAAAGTTGTTGAGAAAAATTCTCTATTGAGGTTAGTACGAGGCGGTCGTACTATTGGGTGTGAATTACTTTCACGGGTAGTGAGGATAAGGAATAGTGTCAAGGCTTGGGTAAGTATGCTTTGTAATGTCTTGAGTAAAACTATTGTTGTATCACAGGTGAAAGTAATTACGCTAGGTGAGGGCCCGCAGACGTAAGCAAGGTGCGTTGAATTGCGTTAACAAATTTTGGTGTTGATTTACATTTATGCGTTTAATTTTTTTGTTTTTGATTATGCTAGAAAAGACTGCGATCAAATTGGAGAATTTGTGAAACTTCTACACCCCTTCGGAAATTTTCAATTAGTATCAGAGCAAGTTACTGAGTCAAAACTTGGTACATCAAGTTGGTGTAGATCCGTGTTTCGCAATTATGGCTATAAAAGAAGGGGCATCAAGCATCAGGCCACTGTTATTAGATATTCAAATTATCCTACGTGAAAATCTCGGATGAGAGTATTGATTCATGCATAGGGAACAAAAACATAGAACTTAGTGTTACATAGTTGGACACATCCAGTAATAACTGATGACAAGGGAGAAGTAGTACTGAAAGATCCATCTGACTGGATAAGAGCTGAAGAAGAGAGAGCACTTGGAAACTCTCAAGCTATGCATGCCATCTTTAGTGTCATTGATGAAGGTCACTTCTCAATGATATCAGCTTGTGAATCAGCAAAAGAAGCGTGAGACACTTTGCAAACTATACATGAGAGATCGAAATCTATGATAGCCTTAAAACTTTAGATGTTGGCTGTGAGATTTGAAGAGCTGAAGATGGATGAGAGTAAAACCATTAGAGACTTCCATGAGAGGCTGTGAGATTTAAAAAGTTGAAGATGGATGAGAGTAAAACCATTGGAGACTTCCACGAGAGACTGCGTGACATAGCAAACTAAGCACATCAACTTGGGAAGAAGTATTCTAACCTGAAACTGGTTAAGAAGATGTTGAGATCATTTCTGTTGGATCCCGTTTTCGAAACCCAACTCTTAACAAAATACCATCATACTTGAGCGTGGTTCCTTGTAATCTCTTCTTGCTTTGATACCACAAATGTTGGGCACCCTTTCTGGAGCCCAACTTCAGATCATGAACGTGAGCGTAGTCCAAAGAAATCATGAAGCTTAAAGTCTCGTACCATTTCTATGTTCCTTTTTCCATAACACATACTATGTATATCTAACCATAATTCGTATTCAAGATTTATCATCTCAAATCGATAACTTCCTCAAATATATTTAATTCATATTTCTACTCAACATCATCCATACATAATTCATAATTCGTTAACATCAAAGAATAGAGTTTTACAAGCTCTAACGGCATTCCATGCCACAATTACAACAATAATCCAAAATCTCTAAAGACAAAAGTTACATGAACTAGAAATCCTTAAATGCGA
>JAOTAX010000097.1:138519-168341 GCA_025629825.1 Erythroxylum guanchezii | reverse complement strand
AATATTTACAAGTGATAAGTGAGTTGCATCTCATTATGTTAGGTCTAATGCTGAATTGAAGATTTCCAACATTTTACTGGAAGATAGAGAATTTTGGTCTCAATGTCAATTTGTTATTTGAGTTTGTGAGCCTTTGGTAAGGGTGCTTCGCTTGACCGATAGTAAAGAAAAGCCAACAATGAGTTATTTTTTGGATGTCATGGAAATGACAAAAGAAGCAATTAAGGCTAATAAGAAACATATGTCTTCTTTGTATACACCGTATCTTGCAATCATCAATGAGAGATGGGAAAGACATTTTTCTTCTCTATTATTTGCAGCTGGGGTGTTTTTGAATCCTAGTGTATATTTCAGACTGGATTTTACAAAGAAAGCTGAAGTTAATAGAAGAATATTATTCACTGCTACAACAATTGTTGGCCATTAAACGATGCAAGATCTCTTAAGCTCACAAATAAAGCTTTATAAGTAGTCTTATAGGGATTTTGGATTGTCGATTGCTATTTAACAAAGAATAAAACTTTCTCCATGTATTATCTGTTTCCTTTTTCTTATTTGCTGAAAATTAATTATCATTATATTTTGTTTGTAACATTATTTTTATTATCTTACGACTTACAGTTTCTTTGTGGGGTTAATTCGGAAGTAATATTCCAAAATTGCAAAAATTTGCAATTCATATTTTAAGTCAATATGTGAGTGCAACAGGCTGTGAACAAAACTGTAATACATTTGAATTCATCCATTTCAAGAAAAGGAATAAATTGGAGCACAAGAGATTGAATGATTTGATATTCGTCGTTACAATTTAAAACTTAGAGAAAGATATATTATTATCATTATTAATTTTGATGTATTTTCTTATAATTTTCTAATAATTAAATTTTATTGTGTTACTAAGAGCCTAAATAGCACAAATAATTCAACAGCTCTAATTTTTATTGATAATATCGATCTTTTGGCGGATTGAGTTTCTAAGGAACCAAATTTGATAGATATGAATGACTTGAAAGATAATCTTGGTTAGAAAATATTAATATGTCATTTGGTGCATTGAATTTAAATGATGATGATGATGAGGTTTCTCTCAATGATGAGAATTTTGTACTAAATGATAACTGATGTCAGTGTATTTATAGCGGGTATCCTCCCGTAAACGATTGAATGAAGTTACAGGTTTTTGTTTGTCTTATTCTTTTAATTTTACTTATATTTGATACATATGTTAAATTTTATATATGTAATGTAATTCTAAATGTTTTTATTACATGTTTCACTTCTATTTAGTTGGTTCTTTATCACGAACTCTTGTCGTAAATTGTAATAGTTTTAGAGTTGATGGTATTTATTATTTTTTTATTGGATGTTTTGAATTTTGATTTAGTTATTATTTATTATATGCTGAAATTGTAATATTTTAAATACTTGTATTATTTTTAATTTTATATTTATATGGTGATAATTGTCCTTTTTCATATTAATTGTAGTTATTAATTTTATATTTATATAATGATAATTGTCCTTTTTCATATTAATTGTAGTTATTATTTATATGTGAAATATCTTAAAATTATTGTTATTTTATATTAATTGTGGTTATTGTTTGTTATTATAATTTTTAGAAACATGGTTGATGTAAACTTATAAACTATACAAAGCAACTGTACAATTATAAACTATACAGTACAATTGTAAAATATAACAATAGACTATTTTACAATTTCTAAAAAATTTCAGAAACTATTTTTTAAATTTAAAAATTACTTTAAATGGTATCTGATATTAACTAGTATCGGTATAATATTGTATCAAAACTCGACCTAATACCAAGTACGATACTGTATTCGGATCAACTATAATTGATATTTGATCGTTAATAAATGAATAAAAATGGCATTTAAAATTTTAAAATGATGAAAAATTATTTGTCAGAAAGTAATGATGGATATGGAATTTGCAGTTAACTGATTAAGAAGTGAAGAGAAGAGGAGAAGAAATTTGAAGGAGATGAATAGGAGGCGATGATGCAAGGACTTCCCCAACAACTCGCGGCTCTCCTCTCCGCTGCTCTTCCCACAGACGACGGCGACTCCTCTTCTTCTACGTCCACCGCCTCGCCCGACGACGCCGCTCGAGTCGCCGCAATCAACTCTCTCGGTCGCGCCATTCTCTACCCTCCTAACTCCCTTCTCGTCGCTCATTCTGCCTCTTTCCTTTCGCAAGGGCTCTTGCAGCTTCTTTCCGACAAGTACTCTCTCCCTCTATCTCAAACCTTATTTGCTTCTATGATCTTACTAGCTACTTACTAATACTATTTTCCTTTATAATTCTTGTCTATTGAATTCTTTTAGTCTTTATTGAATAAAGAGAAGATCTTTATATGTATATATATCACCTTGATATTGAAAAAATGTGTTTGGTTAGATCATACTCGGTGAGGCAATCTGCGGCTAGTGCATATGGAGCAATGTGTGGTGTGGTGTGCTCAATTCTTGCTACGCCTAATGGAAGGCAAAACCATGTTATGCTTTCGACTCTCGTTGACCGTTTCATATCTTGGGTGTTGCCATTGCTCAGCAATGTTAATGCTAGTGATGGTACTACGCAATTCGCGGTCGATGCCCTGCGCGAGTTCTTTAGCGTTGGAGATGTTGTGGGGGTTGAGAGATATGCTGTGTCTGTACTCAAAGCATGCCAGGGACTTCTGGAGGATGAGAGAACCTCCTTGAATTTGTTGCACCATCTTCTGGGTGTTTTGACTTTGATTTCTTTGAGGTTTTCTAGGCTTTTCCAGCCCCATTTTCTTGACATTGTTGACCTGCTCCTTGGCTGGGTTTTGGTACCGGATCTTAAAGAGGCTGATAGGCATGTAATTTTGGATAGTTTCTTGCAGTTTCAGAAGCATTGGGTGGGGAATTTGCACTTCTCTCTTGGGTTGTTGTCCAAGTTTCTCAATGACATGGATGTATTAATACAGGATGGTAGCCATGGAACCCTGCCACATTTTCGGAGATTGCTTGCACTGCTGTCATGTTTCTCTACTGTATTGCAGTCCACTGCTTCGGGTTTACTGGAAATGAATTGTCTTGACCAAATTACTGAACCTCTTAGCAAAATGATTCCTCGACTATTGGGATGCTTATCTGTGGTTGGAAGGAAATTTGGGTGGTCGAAATGGACTGGGAATTTGTGGAAGTGTTTGACTCTATTGGCAGAGATATTATGTGAAAAGTTTTCTTCCTTTTACCCACTTGCAGTTGATATCTTATTTCAAAGTTTGGACATGAGTGCCACCACTCTACCTGGAGCTGAGAGGATTACCTCTATTCAAGTTCATGAGATTCTAAAGACTAATCTTCAGTTATTATCTTTGCAAAAATTTGGCCTCCAATCATCATCGGTGCAAAAAGTACTGTCTTTTGATGCACCTATATCTCACCTGCGTTTGCATCCAAATCATCTGGTAATTGGAAGTTGCACTGCTACTTATATTTTCATGCTTCAACATGGCAATGACGAAGTTGTTCATCAAGCAACGACTGTGTTGATTGAAGAGCTGGTTTTATTGAAGGACATGCTTCAAAGATCTCTGGATCTTGAATATGCAGTTGAAGTTGAAAAAAATGGTCGATATTATTCAACCCATGAATTAGTAGCATTGGTAAAGTTTGATTTGAAAGTTCTGTTAACATGTGCTCCCTTAAGTATGTCTAGCAATACAATTGGTCATCCAGATATTGCTGCCACATATGTGAAACGGTCAGAAAGATTGTCATCATTTATTCTTGAGAAACTGGATGCATTTGGTCTGCCAGTTAATGCCTATATCGAGTTGCAAGTTGACATCATAAGGGCTATGAACAGGCTAACTGCTATTGAATTATGGGGCAGATACTCTGTAAAAAATCATGTGGACAAGAAATCTTTGGCTGATGGTGACCCTGATAAGGTACATAAGGATGAACAATCTTCTTTGATTGTTGAGTATTTGGGGAAATATAGTTCGTTCCTTGTCAAAGCTCTGCATGTTTCTTCTCCTCTTGCAGTTAAAGTAGTGGCCTTGGAATGGATCCAAAGATTTTGTGAAAATCTTATTACCCTTTATCCAAATTTTGACATAACTACTGATGTGTTTGGAGCATGTGGATACATTAATAGTGTTAGCATTCTTGTTTTTTCTCTTTTTGATGCTGCATCTGATAGGGAACCAGAAGTGAGGTCACATGTTGCCCTAGTCTTGGAGTTGCTTTTGCAAGCAAGACTAGTTATTCCCATTCACTTTAATGCTACGGCAGAACTGGTATTGGAAAAACTTGGTGATCCAGATGTTGATATAAAAAATGCTTTTGTTAGACAGCTCTCCTATATGTTGCCGCTAACAATTTACATTTGTGGTTTATGTGACCAAGAAATATTTGTCACACGTAGGCCAAATGCCCTTGTATCCAGTAACAGATCCAATTTGCGCTGGAAGCAATTATTTGCCCTGAAACAGTTAGAAAGACATCTTAACTCGCAGCAACTTGTTTCCATTCTGAGTTACATTTCACAGAGATGGAAAGTTCCTCTCTCTTCTTGGATCCAACGGCTTGTTAGTTGCTGCCGGAACACAAAGGACTATGTTCTGGGCCAACATGAGGAAACAGAAAAGTCTGAGACCAGTTTCCTATGGTTTGATGTGAAGGTGGAGAATGATCTTCTTGAAAGGATTTGCATGGTGAATAATCATGCTGGTGCTTGGTGGGCTATACATGAGGCAGCTAGATATTGCATTGCCACACGCCTTCGGACCAATCTTGGTGGGCCAACACAAACTTTTGCTGCACTTGAAAGAATGCTTTTGGACATTGCTCATGTACTCCAGCTTGATAATGAGCAAAATGATGGAAATGCAGGACTAATGGGCTCCTCTGGTACTCATTTGCTACCAATGAGGTTGCTACTGGATTTTGTTGAGGCATTAAAGAAAAATGTGTACAATGCATATGAAGGGTCAGCCATTTTACCTTCAGCTACTCCCCAAAGTTCCTTGTTCTTTAGGGCAAACAAGAAGGTGTGTGAGGAGTGGTTTTCTCGTATATGTGAACCAATGATGAATGCTGGATTGGCACTACAATGTCATGATGCTACAGTCCAGTATTGTAGTCTGCGCTTGCAGGACCTTAAAGGTCTTCTGGGCTCATCTTTGAAGGAGAAGTCTAGGATGCATTTACCTGAAAACCTTCGGAATATCAGGGATAAATTTTCTGGGGATGTTCTGAGGATTTTGCGGCATATGGCACTGGCTCTATGTAAGAGTCGCGAGCCAGAGGCTTTGATTGGTCTACAAAATTGGGCTTCAGTGACATTTTCTTTGTTATTTGTGGATGAGAACAATTCCTTGAATCACGGGGCAACGTTTGGACCTCTTGCTTGGATAAGTGGTCTTGTCTATCAGGCACAAGGTCAATACGAAAAAGCTGCTGCTCATTTTACTCATTTACTACAGAATGAGGAATCACTCAATTCACTGGGCTCTGAAGGTGTACAATTCTCTATTGAACGTGTTATTGAGAGTTATACTGCCATATGTGATTGGAGGTCTTTAGAGTCCTGGCTATTACAGTTGCAAACATTGCGTTCTAAACATGCAGGGAAGAGTTGTTCTGGTGCTCTAACTACAGCAGGCAATGAAATCAATGCAATTCATGCACTGGCACACTTTGATGAGGGTGACTTTCAGTCAGCATGGTCATATCTTGATTTGACACCAAAGAGCAGCAATGAACTCACTCTTGACCCTAAACTAGCCTTGCAAAGGAGTGAACAAATGCTTTTACAGGCAATGTTGCTGTTTCTTGAGGGAAAGGCAGATATGTTGCCACGTGAAATTCAGAAGTCTAAGTTAATGCTGGAGGAAATATTGGCTGTTTTGCCTCTTGATGGTTTAGCTGAGGCAGTACCATATGCTACTCAGTTGCATTGCATCTTTTCATTTGAAGAAGGTTACAAGCTTCATGGAACACAGGCCAGTATTAAACAGCATGCATCAATATTAACGTTGTATATTGAATCAGAAAAATCTCTTATAAACAGAGTTCGACAAGATTGCAACCAGTGGTTAAAAGTTTTTCGGGTTTACCAAACTGTTTTCCCAAATTCTCTGGTGACTCTAAAGCTTTGTTTGAGTTTGTCAAGTTTAGCCCGCAAACAGGGTAACTTAATGTTGGCAAACCGCCTTATCAATTATCTAAGAGATCATGTTCCCAGTTGTTCTGAGGAGGGACATCATGATTTTCTATTTTCGAATTTGCTTTTTGAGGACTTCCATCTTATGCATGCTGAGAAAAAGTATGAAGATGCATTTGCAAATCTCTGGTCATTTGTACGCCCTTGTCTTGTTTCACCTGAATCCATAATCTCTCAGGCAGCTGATTCTGTCTTGAAGGCTAAGGCATGCCTGAAACTCTCAGACTGGTTGCGAAGGGATTATCCAGATCTGCTTCTGGAAAATGTGATCTGCAAAGTAGAAACAGATTTTAGCATGGATAACAAATTTTCGGGTGGAAACAGTGGACATGCTGTCGACATTGAGATGAGCAACTCTAAATCTACACTGCATGTTCTTGTTGAAGAGATCGTGGGCACAGCCACTAAGTTGTCAACAAAACTTTGCCCTAGAATGGGCAAGTCATGGATTTCTTATGCATCTTGGTGTTTTAATCAGGCCAAATGCTCTCTCCTTACCTCACACGAAAATGTCCTCTCTTCATGCTCCCTTTCTCCCATACTTCATGAGGAAATCTTGCCAAACAGATTTAATTTGACCGAAGATGAGAGGAAACGAGTGCAATATGTGATATTGCAGCTATTTCAAAATTCATGTGATGATTGTGATAACAAAGGCGGGGAAGGGAAGCTTTGGCCTGATTTTGTGGAGCCCATAGAAAACAGTCCTATGAAGGCTTTGATGCTTCAAGTAATAAATATAATTGAAGATGCAGCTGGGGCGCCTGGTGCTGAAAACTCCAGTAATGAGCCTCTTTCGGTTACTTTAACATATCAGTTGCAGAGTGCCTTACAATGTTATTGTGCTGTCTTTGAAGAACGAGATCTTTCATCTGCAATTGATGATTTGGTTAATGTTTGGTGGTCACTGAGGAGGAGAAGAGTGAATCTCTTTGGACATGCAGCATATGGTTTCATGCAGTTTCTTAGATATTCATCTGTACAGCTTTCTAATTTCCAGTTCACTGGCACTAATACCGAGTCATTGAATTCCAAATCTGCTAGCTATACCTTGAGGGCTACTTTGTATCTCCTCCACATCCTACTTAATTATGGGGTTGAATTGAAAGACACCATTGGGCCTGCTCTTTCAACCATTCCATTGTTTCCGTGGCAGGTGAGAGTTGTTATCTGTCTCTGTCTCTCTCTATCTCTCCTCTCTCTTGCACACGAACACACAGATGAGATTCGCTATTTGTTTGTGTGGTCGGTTAATTTCTTGTTCTTGTTCCTTTTTCTATTGTAGGAAGTAACTCCACAATTGTTTGCTCGTTTGAGTTCTCATCCTGAGCAAGTAGTTCGGAAGCAATTAGAGGGCGTGATACTGATGCTGGCTAAGTTATCTCCATGGTCCATTGTGTACCCGACTCTAGTTGATGTAAATGCTTATGGTGAGAAGCCATCAGAGGAGTTGCACTGTATTTTGGAGTGTTTGGTAATGAATAACTTTCCACTGATTAGTGGGAATTTATTGTGCTTCTAGTCAGTTATAGCAATCTTAAATGCATTTACTGGTTACATTACTTTCTGTTGATTTGTTATACTAATGTCCTGAATTTAACTTTCTGATAATTGAAAATGATTTGTATGGGAGAAAACACTAGTATGTCCTATCGTAGCATGAAAAGTTTGGCGTAGGGGATAGCTTCTAGAAGTTGTCAAGCTGAAAAATGCTGTCAAGTTCAAGCTGTATATTGGTTTAGTGAGGGAGGAGTAAGATGTAATAAGGGAGAGGCTATATCAGACCCCCTATAGGAGTTGGAAATGTTGAGTGCACTTGTCATTGAGCTTGAAGTGCTATGCATTTGGAAAGGGCTTCTTTACTTTCTTGCTTAGGTCAAAGTTTTCTTAATTTTATGTATGGGGAAAAAGATAATCAATTCTTTACTTTAGTTCTTTTTGTACTTTAACATTAATAATGAGCTTTATTTCCTTTTCTACTTTGAGGTTCTATTCTGTTGGCTTTTCATCTATACTAAAGTTTGTTTTAATAAAGCTTAGTTGTAAAATGGAACATCAAATGTTTAATTAACCATATGCTTGTATTATGCAGAGGGAGTTTTACCCAAGACTAATTCAGGATGTGCAACTCATGATAAATGAACTTGAAAATGTTACTGTTCTTTGGGAGGAACTGTGGCTCAGCACACTTCAAGATCTTCATGCTGGTAAGCTGTAGTTTGCAATCATAAATTTCTTAAGGTTTCCGTTATTATCTAAGTTCATTGCTGCTCCTGTTATGTGTCATAATTGGCTTCTACTTATATTTATGTATTTATATACCATGTGGCTTGATTTGTGTTGGATTACTATGAAGTGTGTGCTAGAGGTACAGGAATTGGCAAGTTTACGTGTATGAATGGGACCATTTTTTTCAAAAATTGTCTGCAATTGCAGTGTTAAAATCTTGCAGACATTTTATTGGTTGGTTAAGTATTTATTCATGTTATTTTTCTCTAGATTGATATTCAAATTTTCTGAGAACATCGTGTATGGAGCTATTGTTACTTGATTCTTTTTCAGATGTGATGAGGCGCATAAATCTGCTAAAAGATGAAGCTACACGAATTGCTGAGAATCCTACTTTAACTGAGAATGAAAAAACTAAGATTAATGCTGCCAAGTACTCAGCTATGATGGCTCCTATTGTTGTTGCTTTAGAACGTCGCCTCGCTTCAACATCTCGGAAACCTGAGACACCTCATGAAATGTGGTTCAATGAGGAGTATAGGGAACGACTGAAATCAGCCATTTCAAAATTTAAGACAGCTCCAACTTCTGTGACTGCACTTGCAGAAGTGTGGCGGCCTTTTCATGATATAGCTTCATCCCTGGCATCCTATCAGCGGAAGTCATCAATATATTTGAGAGAAGTTGCACCCCAGTTGGCTTTATTGTCATCTTCTGATGTTCCAATGCCAGGTCTTGAGAAGGAAGTCCTAGCTTCTGAACCTGAAAGTGGTCTTGCAGCAACCCTTCAGGGAATTGTCACAATTGCTTCTTTTGCAGAACAAGTTACAATCTTGTCAACTAAGACAAAACCTAAAAAACTTGTTATACTTGGTTCAGATGGTGAAAAATATACATATCTTCTGAAAGGGGGAGAAGATCTACGTCTTGATGCCAGAATAATGCAACTTCTTCACACTTTAAACAGTATCCTGCGTTCATCTTCTGCAACTCGTACTCATAGGCTTGGCATACGCCACTATTCTGTAACTCCTATTAGTGGTCGTGCTGGTCTAATTCAATGGGTGGACAATGTGATAAGCATTTACAGCATCTTTAAGTCTTGGCAAAACCGTGTGCAGCTGGCCCAACTTTCAGCAATGGCTCCAGGTAACACAAAAAATTCTGTTCCTTTACCTATACCCCGACCAAGTGATATGTTCTATGGTAAAATCATGCCTGCACTTAAAGAAATGGGCATAAGAAGAGTTATTTCCAGAAGAGATTGGCCACATGATGTCAAGCGGAAAGTTCTTCTGGATTTAATGAAGGAGGTTCCAAGACAACTGCTTCATCAAGAACTCTGGTGTGCTAGTGAAGGATTCAAAGCCTTTAGCTCAAAGTTAAGAAGGTACTGTTTGAGGAACCCTGAAAAAGCTGTCTTACACACTCTTGTTTAAGCTTCAAAGTTAAGAGATCCATGACTTCTTAAGTGTGCTTGACTGATGGGGTGGTATAGTGAAGCGTACAACTTGTGAACTTGTTTTTCAAAACAATTGGTATTTGTTCCAGTCTTTTTTGAAATCAATACCTTGACCCACAATGTTTGAAACAAGTTGTTTGTAAGAAAACCTTGAGTCATTTGTTCTTTACCGTACATTGTTTATCTTCTTGGTTGAATAGTAACTTCTGTGAGTAATGCAACCTCTGTTTTCCAATGTCCTCATTTATCATTCTCGTGCTTTTCTTCATTTTTTTTTCCTTTTCTTTTCTAATTTTATATCTTTAGACTAAAGTTTTCTGGTCAACCACAATTTCAAGAAATAAAATCAGAAAAAATCTATCAAGCAAAGATAATGGGAAGATTAATTTCTTCGTTCCCACTTTGTCTTCATATATCTGGTTTTGACAGATTAAGTGGTGAGAGCCTTGATTGTACAACTGACGGTTGGGAAAGATGATTTAGTATTGCACATTCTGCATTTGAAATCATTTCTTCTGTTTTGGGTTGGACGGTGGATCTTATGAAATTTATTTTCTGGATGAATACTGATGACTGTTTTCCGTTAGCAGGTATTCGGGAAGTGTTGCAGCAATGAGTATGGTGGGTCACATTCTGGGCCTAGGAGATAGACATTTGGATAACATTCTTGTGGATTTCTGCAGTGGTGATGTTGTGCATATTGATTATAATGTTTGCTTTGATAAAGGAAAAAGGCTAAAAGTTCCAGAGATTGTTCCGTTTCGCCTTACACAAATGATAGAAGCTGCTTTAGGATTGACTGGAGTTGAAGGTACATTCAGAGCAAATTGTGAAGCAGTTCTTGGGGTCCTAAGGAAAAACAAGGACATAATATTGATGTTGTTAGAGGTGTTCATTTGGGATCCACTTGTAGAGTGGACACGAGGGGATTTGCACGATGATGCAGCAATTGGTGGTGAAGAAAGAAAAGGCATGGAGTTGGCAGTCAGCTTGAGCTTATTTGCGTCACGTGTGCAAGAAATTCGTGTTCCCTTGCAGGTACTCAATTTTCATAAAAGTTTTGGCTTTGTACCTTTCATGTACAACATTGTGCTGGTTTTGATATTATCGATGAAATGCTAAGATTGAGTAGATTCATAATGTCAACTGTATTCCCAGTTTGCTAACTTTTAAGCCTGTCTGACATGCTTGGAATTAACGCCTTTAGTGCTTTTGTCAAATATTGCATGATGTGTTTTGTTGAGTTGTCATTTGTGGCAGCTTGGAAGTTCTAATTTTTCATGCAAGGGTTCTGTTAGATTTTGGGTCCCTGTGTTGATGTTATTTATGAGTAACACTCTATTCTTCTAATATTTAGGAACATCATGATCTTCTATTAGCCGCATTACCAGCGGTTGAATCTGCTCTTGAGGTACAAACTTCCTGCTTGAATCTTTTTAGTCACGAAAAATTTGGTTTATTTTGAACCATAAATTGCTGACGGACAATGTATCTCAGAGGTTTGCTGATGCTCTACATCAATATGAGGTTGCGTCTGCACTTTTTCATCGGGCTGATCAAGAAAGATCAACTCTTGTTCTTCATGAAACATCTGCAAAGTCGATTGTTGCTGAAGCTACTTGTAATTCAGAGAAAACTCGTGCTTCATTTGAAATGTATGCTCGAGAATTCACACAAGCCAAGTCAGTTGTAGCTGAGAAGGCCCAAGAAGCTGCTACATGGATCGATCAACATGGAAGAACCCTTGACGGTCTACGAAGCAATCTACTGGCGGAAATAAATTCCTGCATAATGCTGAGTACTGTGGCTGATACTTTATCTCTTACATCAGCTGTCATGGTTGCAGGAGTCCCATTGACCATAGTTCCTGAGCCCACACTAGCGCAATGCCAGGATATAGATAAAGAAGTTTCCCAGCTTATAGCTGAACTGGATCATGGATTTGAATCTGCCCTAAGTGATATTCAAGTATATTCTTTGGCTTTGCAAAGAATTCTACCTTTGAATTACCTTACGACTAGTTCTGTACATGGATGGGCACAAGTGTTACAAATGTCTGCAAATGCCCCTTCCTCTGATATCCTCTCTCTTGCCAGAAGACAGGCTGCTGAGCTTATTACTAAAGCACATGGGAACGTTATGGATTCTGTTAGATACACTCATGATGATCTTTGTTTCAAGGTGGAGAAATATGTGGCAGAGATAAGTAAACTTGAAGAAGAGCGTATTGAGCTTGTCAACTCTATTGGCTCGGAGACAGAGACAAAAGCCAAGGATCGCCTTCTATCTGCTTTCCTGAAGTACATGCAATCTGTTGGTCTTGTGAGGAAAGAAGATGCCAATTTTTTCAACCAATCAGGAAAATTAGCGTATGAGCTCACCAAGGACTTAAGTTCACTAGGGGAGCTGGAGGACAAGAAGGATAAGGTGTTATCTATGTTAGATATAGCAGTGAGTTCCTTGTATAATGATGTTAAGCACAGAATACATGAAATTTTCTGCAATACAGATGGGGGAATAAATGCAAATCATGGGTTTGGAGCTATTTTCTCTGAGCTTGACGAGCAGGTAGAGAAATGTGTACTTTTATCTGGCTTTGTTGGTGAATTACAAGACTTCATTGGCAAGGTCATACCCAGTATTGGTACAGATTTTGGCAGTCAAAGTTCCTCTTCTGCGGCTATGGTATTCAAAACTACTTTACTTTCTTGTAGAAACTTCATTGACCAAATGACTGAAGCTGTTTTACTGGATGTGATAAGATCTGCTGTTGCATTAAATTCAGAAGTAATGGATGTATTTGGGTTAATCTCACAAATCCGGGGATCCATTGACACTGCTTTAGAGCAACTTTTAGAGGTTGAAGCAGAGAGGACAACCTTGGTTGAATTAGAAAAAAACTACTTTGTCAAAGTTGGCCTAATTACTGAGCAACAGTTAGCTCTTGAGGAAGCTGCCGTTAAGGGTAGGGATCATCTCTCTTGGGAAGAGGCTGAGGAGCTCGCCTCACAAGAAGAAGCTTGTAGAGCACAGCTGGATCAACTTCATCAAACATGGAACCAGAGAGAGATGCGAACTTCTTCTCTCAAAAAGAGAGAAGCTGATCTAAAGCATACATTGGTTTCTTCTGAATCCCATTTTAATTCTCTAATTGAGGAGACAAGGGAGCCACAGGCTTTAGGGAGCAAAGCATTATTGTCCCTGCTGGTTAAGCCCTTCTCAGAATTGGAGTCTGCTGACAAATTGTTGTCAACATTTGGTGGTTCTGTTGCTTATCGTTCAGATAAGTTCTCAAGTTTGGCAGATTTGATGAGGTCTGGGTACTCTTTATCTGAATATATCTGGAAATTTGATGGTCTATTGGATAACCTGTCATTTTTCATCTGGAAAATCTTCGTTGTGGACTCTTTTCTTGATTCATGCATGCATGATGTTGTTTCATCTGCTGATCAAAATTTGGGGTTCGATCAGCTTTTCAATGTTATAAAGAAAAAGCTTGAGCTGCAACTTCAAGAGCATGTTGGCCGCTACCTGAAAGAACGAGTTGCTCCTACATTTTTGGCCTGGTTAGATAAAGAAACAGAGGATATGAACCTTTTAACAGAGACAACAAAGGCTCTTTCTCTTGGTCAAATGAAAAAGGACAGTGGGGCTGTGAGGAAAGTCCAACTCATACTTGAAGAATACTCCAATGCCCATGAAACTGCTAGAGCAGCAAGATCAGCAGCTTTAGACATGAAAAGACAGGTAAATGAACTCAAAGAGGCTATTCACAAGACAAGCCTAGAAATTGTCCAATTGGAATGGATGTATGATGCATTGACTCCCTCATATGAGAACAGAGCCACATTTCAGAAGTTTCTTACCAGTGAGGATAATTTATCTTCCATTATACTAAATCTCAGCAGACCTAAGTTGCTGGACGGCATACAGTCAGCTGTAACAAAAATTGTTAGGTCAGTTGACTGTCTGCAAGCTTGTGAGCAAAATTCTATCATGGCAGAAGGACAACTTGGTAGAGCAATGGGATGGGCTTGTGGTAGTTCAAACTCCAATAGTATTGCTCATACGTCAGCCAAAACTTCAGGAATTCCTCCTGAATTCCACGACCATTTGATGAGGCGGCAACAATTGCTATGGGAAGCTAAGGAAAAGGCTTCAGATATTGTAAAAATTTGCATGTCAATTTTGGAGTTCGAAGCATCAAGGGATGGTATTTTTCAGATTGCAGGAGATGGTCATCCACCAACAGCTGGTGGTGATGGCAGGACATGGCAGCAAGCTTACTTGAATGCACTAACCAAATTGGAGGTTGCCTATCACTCTTTCACACGTGTGTTCCCATGCTCCCTAACTTGATATATATTTTAGGCTTATGGTGATTGAAGTTCAACTAAGCTGGTGAATTTACTGTTGCTATTGTCACAGGCACTGAGCAGGAGTGGAAGCTAGCGCAAAGCAGCATGGAAGCGGCTTCCAACGGCTTGTATTCTGCAACAACTGATCTCTGCATAGCATCCCTTAAAGCACAGTCAGCTTCAGGTTAATGTGCTTTCTAACCAAGGGGAAATGCCCACACAAGTTTTTGTTAGCTTACATTACACTGCATAATATTATTTGATAACAAAGGAGAAGGAAAGCACAAAGAGTGGGCAGATCATGGGGAATCTCCAATCAATCTCTTATATGTGAAAAAGAAACTTTTGGCACAATCTAAACCTATTGTTACTTGCTTGAACTTTATCTGCTAAGTCAGAATCAGAGAGAAAAAGAGAGTGAGGAGAATGTCATCACGCTATATAGGTCTGCCCGCCAATTTTTAGTTGTAGAGAAACATATACTTCTAGTAATATTCCAATATAAGACACATACATATCACTCCTATATAGGACACATAACATAAGAATACTAGCTCTCTAATATGCCTCATGCAATTAACATTATTTAGAAAGTAATGGCAAATAGAGTACCTAATACCATTATACTTTGTACCTTTTGCTTACCAAGCTTGCATTATAAACATCTGTGAAATTCTGCTTTCGTGTTATGCCTGTGTATTATTGTCCAATCCCTTCATTTGTTGCAATGCAACTAAATTTGCTGATCTTGTCTGGTACAGGTGAATTACAAGACACTGTTCTTTCAATGAAGGACTGTGCATATGAAGCTAGTGTCGCATTATCTGCTTTTGCTCGTGTCTCAAGGGGCCATACTGCTTTGACTTCTGAATCTGGCACCATGCTTGAAGAGGTGTAAAAGCCTTCATTTGATAGTATTGTTTTCTTTGCTATATTATTTCTTTGTCCAGTGATCTAAACTATTTTTGTAGCTAATGATGAACATCCTACCAAATTGCCTCCCAGACTCGTGACTTGCTTTCTAGTCAGGGTCCTGTTGACATGTAATTTTGGTATGTTTGTTTGGCATTTTTTAAGCTATTCATGTTATCATTTTAGGTTCTTGCAATAACCGAGGATCTGCACGATGTTCATACACTGGGAAAGGAAGCTGCTGCAGTACATCATTCTCTTATGAAAGATCTTTCAGAGGTGCAACCTACCTGGACTTTGTTCTGTTGTTCATTATGCTAGTTGCTTTATGTTAAGCAGATCATTTACTGATTATAGTTGAACCGTATGCACGGCGTGCTAGGGTTATTTAGAATCAGACGAGTGGAGCTCATTGGTTCTCTTGTTGGCAGGCAAATTTAGTTCTTCTCCCATTAGAATCAGTCCTATCAAAGGATGTCGCAGCTATGAATGATGCTATGACTAAAGAAAGAGAAACCAAATTGGACGTCTCTCCAATTCATGGGCAGGCCATATACCAGTCTTATAGTTTGAGAATTAGAGAGGCTATTGACAAATTTAAGCCTCTAATAGCACCATTGACATCAGCTGTAAAGGGACTGTATGCAATAATGACAAAGCTTGCAAGAACTGCAAGCCTCCATGCTGGCAATCTTCATAAAGTAAAGTCTGACTTGAAGACCATGTTACTATATTTATACTATTGCATGATTACGGGTTGTAATAAATATCTGATTCTATTCCCTGGCAGGCTCTCGAAGGACTTGGAGAAAGCCAAGAAGGAAGCTCACAGGGAATTATTATGTCAAGGCCAGAACTAGATGGTAATTCTAATGAATTTAGTGACACAGAAACAGGTGGCCTATCCAAATCTGATGGGTGGAGCACCAAGGACTTCCCGAGTGACCCTGGACTTTCTTTGCAAGGTCAAGTATGGATATCCCCACCAGATAGTGTATATGATAGTAACTCAGAATCGGAGATTATCTCCCCTGGAGCAAGTCTACCAGATGACTGCATTGATCAAGCAGAAATGATTGATGCTCATGGATCTAAAAGCATGGCAAGGACTGATTTGGTCAGTTCTATTATATCTTCTCAAACTGATTATCAAGAAACCTCAAATTTTGATGAGCCCATATCTACGCATGAGGAAGTGAAAACAGGTCAGCTCAATTATATGACAACATTTGATGAATTAAATGAACATGCAATAACTATGACATCGCCGGATGGTAAAGTTATAGCCATTCCTCTAGAGTCTTCACAACCTCTGGATGTAGAAAGGATTGAGGTTAAAGATGATCAGACAGCCTCAGTAAACAAAATTAAGATTGAAGATAACAATCATGAAGCTCCTCAACCTGCTCTTCCGAGTGGCGGTCGAGTTACCAGAGGTAATGTTGGTTCTGGAGCTCTTCACTTACTGTTTGATGCTTTAATATGTATTTTTTGTGTATTTCATATAATGTAAATCAAGAACACACTTTTGTTATGTTCCTTTGAGATTCTCCTCGGAGATTTGACACCACCAGGGGAGGGAACAGTTAATCGTGCCAACCAGTGGGAGGGTAGTCGATAAAGAGGGATCCGCTGTTCTACGCCTTGCCTTCTTGCCCTTATGTGGACAATTTTAAGAGTCATCGCCCTTGCACTTCACTACCCCCTTCATGGCCACTAAAGTTTTCCAGGGAGGTTTTTAGTTGGTCCTTGAGTTTTCACATAAAACATCCAACAAATCAAGAAAAAAATCACACACAAATAAGTACTGTTTGAAGTTAATTCTTATGAGACCAGCAAGTTGTTCACATCAAAGCATGATTTTCTCTGAAAGTTTGTGATTTGACCTCTACTCTTTAGAGACCAACTAAGTGTATAAACTTTTCATACGATGTAAACTTTTCTTGTGAGTTACCCTATTATTACGTAATTTTTTTCATTGCTTTCAAGGAGTGTCCACTGACAAAAGAATTGCTAATGAATCAAACAATCTATTATTAGTATGTGTTGATTACTTATATTGCTGTGTTATTGGTTTGTCTTTGGGTGTTTGTCAGGCGAATAATAGTCTACTAATGCGATAACCAATATACTGGCTTTTATGCTTTAGGTCATGTTTACTATATCCGAGACTGAAATGACTTGCATTCTGATTTTCTTTTTCGTATTTTTTGTGAATCTTATAGGTAAAAATGCTTATGCAATGTCAGTGCTAAAGCGAGTTGAGATGAAAATAGATGGTGGAGATATTGCTGACAACAGGTACCTAGTGTATATTAAATCCTGCATTATTTTTGAAATTCGTATAGACTAGTTATATTTTCCCCTTTCTTTCTCCAACAAACCATATATTTTGTCTCAGAGACATTAGCATTGGGGAGCAAGTGGATTATCTACTTAAGCAAGCGATGAGCATAGATAATCTTTGCAACATGTATGAAGGTTGGACCCCATGGATTTGAACCTGTGTGTAGTCAGTGGTCCTGAATCTAAGGAGTGTTGAGCATTTGTGCGGAATTCCATTTGCTCATGACACTTCTTGGTCAGCCTTGTGCCTACATGGGTATCATGATATCACCCCATGTATGGAAGCCTCCTCTTTTGGCTTCAGTGTCATCGATTCCCCCTTACGAGTACTGTCGTGGGAATTGTTCCTGCTTGGTGATTGGTAAATTTCGAACTGCACCGACCATGGTGTGCATTCAGCCCATGGTTTCCTTTTAAGGAATTCAACCTTTTTCAGAGGCCATAGCCTAAAGCTTGGAGAAGATAACAGTTTTTGCTGAAGAGGACTATGCCTGAAGCAATACACGCGGGGCCTCCATATGAAAGTTTGTCCCATTAATCACAACCTTATCATGTGTGATATGCGTGACATCTGCTGCCAAGAGGGTTACAATTCATCACTTCACAGCTAATCTCCAAGATGTGCCTGCAAGAAGAATCACATTTGCCAATTATCATGACATTCGACTCATTAATGATCTGATCAGATGCTGCTAAAATTTCATTGTTCCTGAAATGCTTTTATGTTGCAAATCAAAGTATCCAGGTTCAACTTTTAATGGAAGCTAGTACATCATTTGCCCAAATCACACCCAAGTCTCTAACTTGGCCTTGTCCCAGCTCTGGTGCCAACTTTGTCTCCTTTTTCATCCTGGGCCTGTATATTTTTAGTATGAGCTAGCTAGTATATATGTACGAATTTATGATGTCTCCAAGTCAAATTTCTGGATACGCAGCATTAAAAGCATATCTGTAGTATGTTTCTGTAATTATTGGTTGGATATTTACCAACATTCCAAATCCTATCTCTTTGAGTTCTTTATCATACATTTTTAGTCTATTCTGCTCTAGCCAATTAACCTTTAGAACCCTCTTAAAAGTATCTTTTCCGCGGATGATAAGATTGGAAACAAGTGGAGATAAGTAAAACAAAAAGCAAAATGCAGGTCAATGCCCCCTGTATCTGATAAAACAGGAATTCTGAAACGCCAACAGATATTTGCACGTCCACCAAAATCCTGGAGAACCTGGGGGGCCTGTATCTAGATTATAAAAAATCCCAAATACCACCAACTTGCCCCAGTTTTCACAAATTCTATTGGAAACAAACAATGAAGGTTGACTTAAGGGACCAGTGGGCCAAACAGATATACATGTCTACTTGGTAACCAACAAAACCACTGCTCAACTTTTCTTATATAAAGTCCATCAAACCAAACCCTCTCAACATCTCAAACCTTCAAAGCCTTCAAATATCTTACTTGTCTCTTAGTCACTCTGGTATTATCTTCCCTTCAGTCTTCAAAAGTGCAAGATTCCTTTTTTATCAGTTATGTCTGCACTTATTGATATTTGGACTAGTGAGCTTGCCAAGCTACGTGAAAAAGACTCCAACCCCACAAACACTGAGCCTGTCAAGGTTGGGGGGCATGTACAGAAAAGGAGGAGTTTTACTGAGTTATTGCAAACCGTGGGAGTCAAGTCATCACCTAAGTTCGCAATTTCTGAGGCTTCCCTTTCAATGCTTGTTGACTTCTTGAGTGCTTAGGGAGAGAGTTGCTACTTGCAACTACGTTAACAGTCTTTTGCTTGTGTTTTTATCTTGTGCTATGTCCTGTATTGGTGTAATGAACATATGAATTTCAAGTTTTTATGAATTGCAAACTGGAAATTGAGCTGTTAGCTTTAGGATACAGATCATGTTCAAGGAGGTCGAAACGAAGTTAGATGTAAGATTGAACCAAAGCAATACCAACACATCAGAACTGTGCCGAAGTTGTCATTTCGAGGACATCTTCTGTGGAGCTAAAAGTTGACAGTAAACCAAACAGAAACAACTAATCACTGTCTGAAAGTATCCAATGAACTGTCAAATCACTTATGTGAAGACATATAGAAGGGATGTTTCAAAATATCTGAAAAGAGAACATTTTGATAGTTTTTGTTCCTATCCATCTGTTGTAATTTATCCTCTGAAAGAAGATATTTTTGAGCCATGTATACGAAGCTAGCCACGTTATTTTGCAGAACATGAACAAAATTTGGAACAGAAGTGTTTTGTTGTCTTTGTTACAAAACATAGCTCGTGATTAAGAATGTCTAATGCTATAGAACCAAACCAGGATACCCCATAAAAGCTTCTGGATCTTTTGTTTTAGTTTTTGACTATCAAAAACAAACTTGGATAATAAAACCAGTCAAGTTTTTGGATGTGTCAGGCTTCAGAAGTACTTTCGAGAAAAAAGTTGAAAACCAAAAGGCACACACAGAATGACAGCTGTGGGATTTGAACCCACGCCCTTTCGGACCAGAGCCTAAATCTGGCGCCTTAGACCACTCGGCCAAACTGTCAGTCAATGAGAATGAATTAATAATGTAATAAACATAAACAAATAATAAAAGACATCACTTGTCTGCTGATTAAATTTTTTTAAAAGAAACTAATAATGATAAAATACGTGCGATACAAATATCATATGTAGATCAAATGTGATATTGAAATTAATTAAATTAAATTTAAATTAATTAACTTATATTGAAATTAATAGTTTACGATAATTATAATATTCAATTAGTTTAGTTTAAATTTAAAGACCAATAGAAAATATTTAATTGATCAATAAATAATGTTCATGTCGTATTTGTTTCGTCATTATTTTCTATGAATTCAAACGATTCTTTCACAAAATTAAAAATTATGAAGAATCATTTAAAAATTTTTAATTAAATTATTTTTAATTATAGTGAAAATTTTATTTAAATTTAAATTATTTTATTTTATAACTAGAAAATTGAATTAATTTATTAAATAAAATTATTAATAATTAAATATATATTTTTAATAATAATTTTAATTAATAATAAATAATTAAATAATATATTAATTGTTAATAAATCATATCATTAAAAAACATATAACAAAATTTACTTTTATGATTTTCATAATTTATTAAACCGGAAGAAACAAAATCTAAAACAAAAACAATAAACTTAAATATACATATTTTATTAAATTTGAAAATAAAAAACTTAAATAGAAACAAACAAGTATTTGGTAAAGTAATTTCAATTTTGTAAAAATAAATACATATATACATACATATATATATATATATGTATATGTATGTATATGTATATGTGTATGTATATGTATGTATCTTGAAAACAATAATCCCATTATCTTATTGCATACAATGGTCAGATATTATTGGAAAGAATGATTCTGTGGGAATATTCACAGATAATCATGAGTTCAGAGTATGTATAGCGTGGAATATCCTCCAACTATATGCCGACTTTTAACGTTATCTATGGGCAACCACACGTGAAGATCTAACCTCTGCCCGTGTTTTCTGAGAGACCCACCACTCATTCACTCCTCTATAAAATGAAGAAGCTTTTCTCAATCTCATTCAATCTATACCAAAGCTAAAAATCCAATCTTTTTCTGGAGTTGGTTTCGAGTTATTTTGAGTTAAGGATGCGTGCAGTTGTAGACATGTGTGCGAAGGAGCTTGCAAAGTTGAGAGAAAAGGTTAGACCAAGAAAACCATTTTTGTCTAAAGGCAAAGAAGAAGGTAAGAGAGGAAAAGAAGTTGCTGCTCAACAGAGTAAAGTGGTTCCCAGGGAGAATACTATGTCTGAGTCCACAGTTTTCTTGCTCATGGATCGTTTTGCTCCTTGTTGAAGAAGCATAGGTTGTGAAAATTGATATATGTATTCTGTAATGGAGAAAGATAATAATCCTTGTTGCTGTTTCTGTTTTGACAGACATTTGTATATCAAACTTCTGTTTCCTTTAATGGGAACTTGGATTTAATCAGATTTAGCTAGTACAGATCTCATCTGGTTTAAACTTTTTCTTAGTCTGCCGAATGATTATTGTATCCCTTTGAATGTAGATGCTTTTTTTCTTATGGTCTGCCCAATTATTGTTCATTTCCTTGTCAGTCGTCGAACAATGCTCTGTTGAGAAGGAATATATGTTAACTGACAGGTCAAAGGTACAATACACCATTGGCTTTGAATTTTCAGAATCTGGATATTTCAAAAGAGGAAGAAGAAAATATACTGATAAGGGTATGTTTCTCTTGTTCTATTTGTCATAAAGGTTGTGTTAAATCGTGACTCTTCCAACTATTATGAACTTAAGATTCGATAAACTGGGCAAATGACACTAAGTTTTAAGAGCAAAGCATTCGAGTTAGGCCACAAGAGGATCATCTTTGAGACTATAAAGGTGTAGAGTAGAGAGCAGATGAATGTCAATGAAAGCGGATGAATTCTTATTAATCATTAATGTCAATCTGTGTCCTGTACTGTTCTTCTATACATGAGTTACTGTCCTTTTAGGCCTTTGCCATATAACTAGAGGTAACAGCTGATTATGACGATGAACTTGCTTCAATGCTAGTGGAAGACAACTCATTGACAGAGAAGTTGATCTCCTCTTGACTCCATTTCAGAATATCCCTAGCATATCTAAGAGCTCCATCAACATTATCAGGTTCCAACCCGGTAACCAGTGACACATACAACTTCTTATCAGTGAGAGAATGGAACAATCTCTTGAACTTCACTGCAATGTATTCGAAAGCACGGTGAGCCAAAGAGGGGTTAGTAACTCTGCTGCTGCTGCTGCCGCTGCCGCTGCATTGTGAATTGTGACCAATCACAGGATTGAATTCCTGAAACCATTCGCATCGAGTGAGTGGTTCGTGCTCAATCTTTTCCTCGAGTAGGTCAAATTTGTTTAGTAGCAGAAGGAACTTCTTGGCTTCAAAGGTGGGATGTGTGGCAATTGTTTCAAATAGTTTCTTGCTTTGCATCATCTTGTTTGTTAGAACTCCATTGGAGTCTTGAAAAAACTCACTGTAGTCAGTTAAAGAAACACAGAATAAGATCATATCAACATCTTCAAACATTCCCAACCATTTGCAGTTTCCTCCCACAGCACTTGGATGCACCCTTATCAGTTGGTACCTGTGATGGTATACAAGTAACCTGTCAATAGACATGAACTAGAAGAAAAGGTAAGAATTTTATAAATCACAACTTCTTCTAATCCTGACATTGCATACCTAAAGTTCCTACAGAGAATATTTTGTCAAGGAACATGTTACTGTTAGAACATAACGCAAGAAAGCCTTGTACCATGTCCACTATTTGTTACAATAAGTTTGAAAAGAAAAAACACCTTCAGCCATATAATAGAACTTTCCGTTTCTAAACTTGATGGACAAAATTAGCATTCACAATTGAAACTATATATTCAAAGTTCATCATACAACATTCCATGTAATCAAGAACAGCCGCATTGAACAGAAATGGGTATACTACAAACAAGGGCAGAAAACACCACCGATTTGATTGCTAACCCACTTAGCATTCAGGAAGTTAGGTGGGAGGGTTAGAAGACAGTAACAACCTGACTGAGGAATCATGTTGATAATCAAGGTTCTCGCAGTTGTCTCTATCCGACTTGGGATATGTAAATTCCATGAAAGAAAGCCCTTTGGATGAAGTTATTCCATCACCATACAAGATATCCATTTCTGATGGCTCATAATCTTCTCTAGCAATCTCAACAGCCTGAATTTGAATATAAACATCAGCTACTGATGCAATGATGTTTTCAATAAGCATTATAATTAGCAGAATTTGATAGAATATTTGTGAAAAGATATTTCCTTTTGCATTTGTTCATGCAATGAACATAACTGATTCATTCAGGTCCTGAGACGTCCACGCTAAAGAATTATTACAGAACTGCATCCACTTCATGCATCCCAAATTGAATGAAGCAGGACATAGATCATGTAGAATTAACAAATGGCAAGAAGAACCATAAAACCACATGCAATGTGGCAACCATAATTATAAATTGAAAAGCTAATGATTTTAGTCCAAAGTATAACAGAATAATAATGAAGAATCAATATAAAGGAAAATATAAGCAGATCAAGGTTTTAAGTTCTTTTTTTAAAAAAATTTTTCATTTAATGCCTATTTCGTGTTCTAGTGTTACAAAAATCCTCTAAAAAGTTTATAGGAAGGCATAGATGTATATAGATGTAGTTTGATCTTACTCGCTCTAGAAAATAAGTAGCAACTTTAGGCAGCAATTCTAATTCACTTCTCCTGTTGTATGTGGCCTGGATGGCAGAATCCTTCCACAATTTCTCTACAAATGGTGCATTTTCACGAGTAGCTGCAGGGAATACGGTTTCCACATTCCCAGAGTACATGACCTTAAGAAGCCAATCCGAAAAGGCCTTCAGTCTTGGGCTGATTGAATAGACTGTTTGACCTGTTTCCTCCACTGCCAAAAGTCATTTCATGTAATTTATTCAGGAAACAAATGACATATGCCAAGAATTTCATCTCAAGCTTGCTACAAGGCTATGTAATATTGTTACTATGAATGTATGCTCACACATGAGTACTCACAGACATGCCACAATTAAGCTCAAAAAGATGAAGCATGCCAAAATGATGAGAAATGATTGAGGGACAGAAAGCAAAACTGATTCATGAACATACAATCTAGAGTTTCTATGATGTTAAATTCGTGCAAATAGTGAAGACATTTGGTAATCGTTAAATACAAGGATTTGATTATCATTGCCTTAATGGTGCTTATCACAATAATTCAGTAGATTTATGCAGGAAGTTTCTGAGATGAACTGACTGGAATTCAGAAATGAGTTTTACCTGAAGTGACACATTGACCATCACAACGTATTCTTTTTCCTTTCAAACTTTCTTCTTCAAAATGTTCACGCCCTTCAAGCAGTATACCGAGATAGATATATAGATTGGTCTGGATCATAAACTTCATATTCTGACACTCCTCTTCAGAAAAAGGAATGTTGTAGACAATTTTTGCCTAAAATAAGCATCTGATTAATTTAGCACATCATCAAGAAAGACTAAAAACTGTGACTAATCAGTATGCCTCATCAAAAGCCATGTACGAGAAAAGAGAATCGGGAATAAGAATTGCATATATGCTTAATCAAAGGATGCAACCACAACTAGGTCTCTCTAAGTTACTGATGACAAGAATTGTTACGAAGCACCCTACCGATACTGGTGCCTGGAAGTCTTAAATTTACTACAGGAACCCAATACAATCAAGGAAATCATTATAACTTTACTGCATTTGTAAAATTGTCATCAGTGCAGCTGTAACTTATTGAATCATAACCAACTAGAATATACATATAAAACAAGGCGGATAGAACCAACATAATAGCATGACAGAAATTGAAATCCCTGAGAAGCTAGTCACACAAGATTGGCCAGAGTTAACCGTATAGCACAAGGAAAGGATGAAGTTATTTTCCACTGCCTCTCACCTGTTTAAATACAGTGCTTGTTCCTGAGTTTTGGTTACCAACTAGAAGGAGTTTGTGGAGTGTTTTCTGTTCAAGGTTATTTGCCAGGACACCATTTTCTTCACCTCCATTTCTGACGGGAGTTGGTAAAGACAAGAGGCTACAGATCAACTTGACTTTTTTAGGCTGTCCAGAAATAAACTTCACTATTATTCTTTGTTTGATAATTAAGATGTCAAAGCTAAATAGAATGTCAATTCCCAATGAAGTTGGATTTGATCAAGAGACACAAAATGCATCTTCAAGCATACCTTTTTCCATATATTTCCTCGAACATTATTCATACCCTCTTCCTGATAGGACCCATCATCAGAAACCCAAAGACTTGTTGCTCCTTCACATTTCACTCCAGCAAACTGTAAATGTTTAACAGAATGGTGTCAGTGTTAAAGGCCTTAAATATTACATCTCAGAAATAGCAAGATCCTATCAAGCAACTACCTGAAGCATCATCATTTCTGGTTTAGTTATTTCACGACCATTTATCAGTATATTTGTGTCGCCATTGCTAGCATATCGTTGGATTTGACCCCCAACATCCAGTTGGCAACTAATTATCTGGCAGGGTTTTTTTCCTTCCTAACAGATCATAACAAAGTAACAGATACAAAATTTTAAGTTCGTAGAGTTCATTGAAAAAGAATGTTAACAGAGAAAGAAATTCAAGCAGGATTTAGCATTCACCTTTCCCCAGTAGCCAGATACTTTATCATACCAATAATACCCTGGTTCAAGCTTCTTTGGAGGGTTTCTGCAGTTTTGCAATTGGTGTAGCTCCTCTTCTGAAAGCTGCTCACGGTTCACATAAATAAGTTCTGACGGTAACTGATTTAGTTTGCAACATTTCTCTGCCTTCATTATTTGTTTAACTTCCTCCTCTACCAATAGTTGCTTCAGGATCCGGGAACTTTTCCCCAAAGCCTTTCTCTTAGCCTCATCAATTCTTTGACCAATGCAAGTTATACACTTCCTTCCTTCTGGCATTGACCCCATTGCTCTCATCACACAATTGCCACAATACTTTGCCCCACAGACAATACATATTTCCTTTTCCATAAATCGATTACCCTTTAAACATCGATAGCATGTTCCTTTCTTTCCTGGCCTTACAGCCATTCTCCTAGCAGGGATACTACTTTCAGCTTCAGATAGTTCAGACTCTAGCTGAACTACATCATTTGAATCAGGATCACAGAAAGTTACAGCTGATGACCTTCTCACATGGCAAGCAGCTTCAGCAACACAATCCTCCTCCTTGCAAGAAAAAATATCTGAAGAAATGGAATGAGAACTTAAATCAGATTCTCTTGAGTCGCAGGTTATGCGGTTCATATAATCTTGAAAATCTTCCCTGCTGCCATCTTCCCCAATTTGACCTGGAGATTGTGATCCCTTGGAGCTTTTTGATAAAGATCTTGCAGAACTTTCTACTCCATCAGACAATGGGGATCTGCACTTAATACGATTCACACATCGATCAGAATCTCCAATTTTTGGCACGGACATGTTGCTATCTTCACACTCTGATGCACTCAAGCAATGGAGCTCATCCAGCAGTTTGCCTGATATATCATTACCATTTGAGGGCCTTCTCGTTCGAGACCGAATGACAGCATCAAAAGAGCCATACTTTGGCTCCATTAAAAGTTTCTTCTTAGGGGCATTCGACCTTACAATTGGTTGAATAACTGGCAAGGGCTTCACACCTAAGGAAGAGGTCGAGGCAAACTCAACAGCTACCGGGATTTGGCAAACGTCAACAGGTATTGCTCGAGGAATATCATAACTGAGAGGACCGCCTGAGTACTCCAACGCAAAAGAGTACTCCATATTATTGTGATCGCCATTTTCTCCTTCATCTTCTTTAGAAACAGATGAGACACCAGGCAAAATTTTTCTCAAAAGGTTAGCCATCTTTAAAAAATGGAAAACAATTTCTGTACTCACCAACAAATCAAAAATCCTGCTCCTTCATTAATACAAGCCAGCTACTTCATCTAAGCAACTAATCACGACAACTAATAGAAACACCGTAAATCAGCAGAACCCACGAAGAGCAAACACTGATCTCAAAGGAACAGAAAACACAACAAATTCATCTACATCCTATGCACCCAAAAAAATCAACAAACCAAGCTGCAAGAAGCTGAGAAATTAATAAAAATCTAAACTTTACAACAGTAGCCGCCTCAATCACTAATTCCAAGCTCCTCCATTTCAATCAGAACAACTAGTGACCATGAACCCAAATCACTATAAAGTTGCCCAAAAACCAGCTAAAAAGGAAAGAACTTGGAAAACGGCGCTTGCTAAACAAGAAGGAAATTGAAAGTGGTAAGTTACGAATGCAAAAAGACAGAAAGCCAAAGAAGGAAGAGGTAGAACAGAAGAGAAAAGCTCGGTCTTTCCCTTATTCCGGTAAAAGATTGTGAATTGAAAGTGGACAGAGAAGATTCATACGACATCGTCAAACTGATGTTTTCCTCATGTAGTGTGTCCATTTTCTACGTCAACGCGTCGAAGTGGTAGTTGCCAAAGTTTGGCCTTTGAGAGGGAATTTTCATATGTAGGTTGATGGAATCTGGCTTGGCTGCTATTTTTTTATTTTCAATCAAACGTAAATTTTAGGTACTAATTTACTGTCAAAGATAAGACTTTTCCATATTTGAAAATTAAAAAAATGTGATTTTTAGTTATACAAAAAGATCCTTTGTTTTAAATTTTTATTTTAAAATAACAATAAAATACACATACATACATACATATATATATATATATATATATATATATATATATATATGAATATTACTAATAAAATTGATTAAATAATTATATAATGATCTAACTTAATTATTAAATTTAAATCGAACGGCCAACTATCTAATAAATATGGATGATTAAACTTAAATATATAATATGGAGCACTAGTTGGTTTTGATAAATTAGATTCAACGGTCCATTTGAGACAATGATAAGGTCAAGTTGTTGATTACTTCTTGCCAATGACTAGAATGTTATTATATAGATATATTATAATTGACTGTTTCAATTTTCGTGTAGAGTTGGAATTGAACGATAGATTCACTTAGACTATGAATTAATGTTTAAAATTTTATTTTTGAATCATATACGCAGTTAAAATAATTATTGTCAAATGTAATTCCACCGGTAATCAATAAGTATTTTTTTTCACCACGAAAGTTTCTTTAAAGATATGACTTTTTTGGCAATCAAAATATAGCTTTTTAAGAAATTTAAATTTGAAGTTTCTCAAAAAAGCCTCTCAAAGGGCTTTTTCAGGAAGATTTTTCATATTAATTAATGAGCTTATTTTTTATCCCTTTTATCCTTATGTTTTACGCATAATTTCTATAATATTCACAAATTCATCTTCACATTTAATTGGCAAACTTATCTTATATATTTAACTATTTACTAAACTTGAATATTTATTTTGGAATTTATATAATATTATTTGACTTTTATATGTTTTAATATTTATTTTATATTATTTTTACTTATATTATAATCCATATACAAAATTTGGTTAGATATATTTTCATTTATATTTTATGTGGTTTAAAATTATATAATAATGAATATACTGTGTTTTGTATATTATTTAATATACTTTAAATAATATTTAAAAGTGAATTATAGATCTGAAGCAGATTTATACTGATTCATCAATATCAACCTCAAATTTGACTTATGTGTGTATTTGAGAAGAGTTTGGAACAACCATCATCTTTTAATGACTTGGCTATGATTATACAAGATAATTAAAATAAGTTGATTTGGTTAAACTATTCTATTGATAAAAAATGTTTCAGACAATAAAGTGATGTGTAAAGTTATAAGTGGATTAATGCACACCTTAATTAATTGATTTAAATAAAATACTATTTAAATTAATTTATATACATTTGAACTAAACTACTAATTAATTAGTCATCATATACTTTATATAATGACTTTATTACTTTGTGTCAACTAGACAATTAGTAAGGCATTCTTTACATTCACAAATTTTATTATTTGTTTAAGGGTTTGAACTTTCTTATAATTTAAGAAATATCCACACACTTCTTCAATGTTTATTTTTCAGTTTTTCAAATAAAACATTTTTTTAAATCTTAGTTAAAAAATAACGAAAAAACCCATGCAATATAAATATCAAATATGAGCCTATTAACTGATATTTATACGACGATTCAACTTAACTCTTAACATCAAAACCATCTTTATTATTATCATCACCTAGTCTGAAATTTCGCAATGAAATGAAGTTTAGGAAGGTCTGATAGTACACAGCCTTATTCCTACATAGTAGAGAGGTTATTTCCGATAGACCCACATGCAAATGAGGCAATTAAATACAACTTAAATTAAGAATTAATTATAATTATTTTAAATTATTAATTTAGAATATATTTAATTGGTTAAAATCAAATTTAAATGCTAAATTACTGTATTACTGAAATTTAATTAGTTCACATCTTTTAACTAAAATTTAAAAAAAAAAAGTGGTTAAAATTTATTAAATTGTAAGAAAAGTTTCTAACTTTTATTCTTTAATCAAATATGTTACCGACTTGATTAGTATAAGTTGAATAAAGAATTTGGTCACGTTTCTTAGAATGTTATCTTACACTAAATAATTTAACTAATTATAGGGGACTTGACTCA
>JAOTAX010000097.1:114362-134246 GCA_025629825.1 Erythroxylum guanchezii | reverse complement strand
TGTGATTATTACAATACAATCTGGGATTCATAGCAGAGTGACTATTGCAATTGTTATCGTCTTCTTGTCTTGGAAAAGTCATAGCTTCTGAGTGTAAAAGAGCAAGCAACTTGGTCCTGTGTGGTCGCGAGTTAGTTTCTGCAACCATTTCATGTACCAAAAAACTATCCACCAACAACAATTCAGAAAAGAGCAAATATGGAGCTTTCGATGAAATGGGCTTTTGGATGAGAAGAATAAGAAGGTGACGATGATGATAAATAGAATTAAAAAGTCTTCAACGAGTTTTGATTGCAGAGAATTGGAAAGGTTAGAGAGGAGCAGAGGTGTATATATATACGAAGAGTAAGTGAGGAAAGGACAAAGGTTGGTGACCCATGGGTCATGTAACCCAACACGTGTAGAGACAACAAAGTAATCATTCCAAACCGGGAACTGGTTTTTGCCAGTAACCAGGAAACTAGCAAAGACAACGCGTGTTGTGCTTTGCGTTCTTCGTTTAGGGTTTACACGTTACTCTATTATGCGAAATTGTCACGTTGAAGGTTTGGTTTCTAAAACGAAACTTGTTTCACGAGGTAAAAAACAGCTGCTTTCACATGAAACCACGTCCATACTTCCTGGCAAAGGAAGGACTTGACCTCGGACTTGGTCAAAAACTGGAATATGAATAGTTTTTGGCCACTAAACGAAGTCGTATCTTTCTCCTTTTTGGTGCCATTTGGTCTTCTTGGAAGGTATAATTTAATCTTAATTGTTATAAATGCTATTATCTTAAAACTCGTCACCACCGTTGGAACAGTCGAACATTAATGGTGCCGTGCATTTTCAGCTTCAAAGCATGCATGTAATGTCGAACATTTGTCCTCGCGAGAGAGTCTCTTAGAATTTACAATGAACTTACGGTAAATGAACTTACGGTCCATATCAGAAGAAATGTTAGATTATATATAAGATCTAAGTGAGGTTTTATTCTAAAACTAATTGGTAATAAGTAGCCCACTAGGTTTGTATGTTATTATTCTTTTCTCTTTTTCTCTAATGTGAGGACAAACTTTCACTTTATATTTCAACACACTTCTCTCGCATGTGAGGTTAATTTAAATCCTAACACATGACATAATCTATTATTTTGAGGTGTTAACAACCAAATGCGAGTTTTATTTGGAGGAGCATTATTGCCGCACAAGACATATTGCGTCATGGAGTTCGGTGGAGGGTGGGTGATGGGACACTGATTAATGTCTTCAAGGATTCATGGATAAATGAGGATGGTAATTTTTCCATTTCTTCCCCCCAATCCAATCTGTGGGTAACATGAAAGTGCGGGAACTTTTTAATAAGTCAGGTAGGGAGTGGGACGTTCAGCTGCTTGCAAGTTTGCTTACGCCTTATAATGTATGACGAGTTTCCAAAATCCCCATTTCGATGGCAAAACTCCCCGATCGTTTGATTTGGCATTATAATAGGGATGGTGTGTATTCGGTTAAGTCCGAATATCACTTGTCTCTCAGATTGTGCAACGACAATGCTAATTTTGCTGGGGAAAAATCGTAGAATAAGCTATGGAATCTGTCCATTCCTCCAAAAATAAAAGACTTTACGTGGCGCTGTTGTAGGGGGTTTGTTCCTTTTAAAGATCGGCTAAGAAGGAAGGGCGTTATGCTTTCTCCTAAATGTGACGTATGTGGGAACGATGAAGACATGACCCATGTGATTTTTGATGTTCTATGGCAAAGTAATGTTGGGCTTTAGTAAACGTTAATATTCAGAATATGGGGGTTGACGCTACGCTTGGTCATATCTTAGACAACATGCCTGAAATTTTATTAACACGTATTTTATCAATATTCTGGAGCATTTGGTATCACCGCAACCTCAGAGTTTGGCAAGATAAGATAGTGCCTTTCAACATGATTGTTTTATTTGCTGATAATTTTATGAAGGACTGGCAGGTAGCTCGCCGGTGTTTTGAGAGGATTAGAAAACCAAAGAATGCTCCCTACTCCAGTAGTTCAGGTTGGAGACCACCATCAGAAGAGTTTCTAAAATGTAATGTGGACGCGTCTATTTTCAAAGACCAGAATGTGACGGGTTTCGCTGTTGTACTTCGGGATGCAAGGGGCGGGTTTATTGTTGCTCTTTCCGGACATTACCCATTTTTGTTTGATCCGGTCATAGCGGAATTAATGTCCATTCGGGAAGCACTGTCGTGGTTAAAGGACAAACAAATTGACCATGTCATTCTGGAATCGGATTGCTTGCTGGCGATTCAAGCTATTCAAACTTCTTCGGTATGTTTATCAGAGATCGGAATGTTGGCGTTTGATTGTCAAACGTTTAAGCGACAATTCTCTCTTTTGTCCTTTTAATGGACACGTAGGATTGCTAATAAAGCGGCTCATTCATTAGCATGGGTAGCCTTTTTTCATGCAAACTACCACAGATGGGACGCTACTCCTACTTCTTTATATTCTATTTTATCGTTAGATCAATCTTTCTGTAATGTCGCTGATAGAGAAAGGCCTGTAAGTCCTGGGTGTATGGGGCAAACTTGTCAGCTTGGGTTAGATTTTTAGCCTTTCTTTGTCGTCGATGATTATGTTTTTTCTCAAAAAAAAAAAACAACCAATATAAGAATAACCTGCTCTGATACTATATTAGAATTTACAATGAACCTACGAGCTCACAAGAAAAGAAAAAAGTTAAACTACATACAAGTTTAAGTAATGTTTCATTCTAAAACTAATTGTTGATAAGTAGAATAACCAACTGAATTTATATGTTAGCCTTCTTTTCTCTCTCTTTTTTATTATAGAACAAACTCTGACTTTATATTGGAACAGAGTCACCGTAGACATGCACGGCACCATGCTTCACATCACAAATGCAAAACCTTTTGCAATGGTGGCAAGCATGAAAGTCCATTGATAACAACGTTATTTGTTTCTATCCCTTTAACTAATCCATCTTTTTCCCAGTTTGTGCCTTTTGGTTTCCAATTAATCTCTCGTCTTTCCAACCTCTATCGATCGAGTAGCTTCTAATGCTAGTCATTGTCCTTAATTATAGCTTCTAATCAGAGATTAGGGAGCCTAAATCTGCCAACTTGATGACAATTTAATGTGTAGTCAATATTTTTTTAGTTAAATCAATAGTTAGTCTCACAAGTTTGGTTCATTTTAAATTATATAGAAACTAATAATATTTTTTACACTTCAATTAAAAAATAACGACGAAACATATATAGTATAAATGTGAGAAGAGAGTTAATCAAATATTATTTACATAACAATTCAATCAAATTCTTAAACTCGAATCAATAATTTATTATAATTATCTTAAATTATTAATTTAAGTTAAATTTAATTAGTTCAAATTGAGTTTAATAACTGAGTTAAGTTATCATATTAGTGATATTTGATTAGTCCATACCTAATATTCATACTTTACAGGTTTCGTTATTATTTTTTATCAAAATTTAAGACAGGGTATTTTTAACGAATTAAAATTGGAATAAAATTTTTCAATAATTTTAAAGATTAAGGATTTTTTATTTTTTTTCTTAAATTACATAGATCTTTTATCTTGTATTATTAATATAAAAGGCGAACCATATAAGAATCATTTTGATGTAAAAAGTCTCCAGTACCTATTAAATTAGACCAGTAATCGATTTCTAGATTTAGTCTAATATTATTTTCAGGTACCAGAATGAAACCCCTTCTTTTTATTCCATTCGAGCATGTAATTTTACTTGTTATCACTTAAATAAGTCTTAAATAGTTTGCTTCTTACGTATAATTATCAGGAGGGAAAAGAATAAAAATTGAAAATCCTTGAACCAGCTGTCCCATTCTGTAAGATGCCTTCCTGTTAATAAGGAGATTAGTTACTAGATCCACCGGTGAATACCCTAGTTAAAGACAAAAAAAAAAAGAAAAAAATGAAGGTACGAGTACAAATAAGCAGAGCAGAACGAAGAAGTCGTAATGTTGGCGAACCACACGATATGTACTTGTACCAGAAAGTCTCGAGCCATTTGTTCAATAAAATAAATTAAAAAAAAGAAAAATGTCAACGCCTCCCAAATAATTGACCGTCTCCATATCTCAGTTAGCGGCCACGTAACAGGTTTCCTTTCCCCCAACGTGATCGTCATCTACTTTTGTGCCACGTAAGCTTGGGTTAGATCAAACATCACAATACGTACCTATGTCAGCTTACGTCACCGTTGAAACAGCACCAGTGTATAGCTAGTTTAAGAAAGTGTAAGAAACGGAAGAAAACATGTTAGAATGTTGGTTTTGAATTTTTTTAACAAGGATGTGATTAGCTACTTTTAAAAATCAGTTAAAAATTAAATTAGTAAAATAAAAAGTTTAAAATTCGGAATTAAATCAGTATTAGAATATCATAAAGCTGATGTATAGTAAAAATTAAATAAAATTAAAGTATTTAAAATAAGATTGCATTAAATAAGTTGAAGTTTAATTAAAAAAGATTATTAAATAATAACTATTGGTTGATTTTATCTCATAAAAATCGGATATATAATAAGGATTAAATAAATTTTAAAAATTTAAAATATGGTTAAAAAAAAGACTATCTTTGAGCATTAAAAAATTCAGAGTTTAATTAAAGAAGGGATTATTAAAAGAAAATTAATTGATTTATTAGGTGCATAAAAATTGGTTATTTTATGAAAATTGACGAGTTGATTAATAAACAAACTAATTTTTAATAAGAGATGTTAAGATAAATTGATTCAAAAAGTTGATCGGATTCAAATATTTTGTAGTTAAATTAGTTAAATCGGTTCGATTTTTCAAAGCAATCTAATGTGAAATTGAAGTTTTGATATGATCGTGAAGATAATTTCAACTTGGAATGAATGAGAGAAGATGATGTTTCTTGTTAATTAAATAGATTATCCTTGGAGATAAGTTGAAAAAGCCATCGAACAAAGATAGCTGATATGAGCAAAATATGCTTAAGTGGATCGATCAATGCACGTAATCCATGTTCAGTGTATCCAAATTTTAGCTCAGGCATTTCAATGTTTTACATGACCAAGAAACCTCATTGATGGGGATGGGCCATGACTCGTCATCTTCAATGGAAGCTGTAAACGATACGTTGAACCAGATTTCAAACATTTAATGTTGGTGATAAGTTTATGGCAAGTTTCGAGAGCAACCCTTTTTAAGAACAAAAGTACTTAATCGCAACGAATTACACCAATCTTGTATGTATAAGTTTTTCGAGAAGTCAATAAATACTTTTTTCTACCTCAAAATTATTTTTTAAAAAAATAATTGTTTGGCTGTAAGATAAAAATGTCCTTTTTAAATAGATATAACTTTTTTTTACAGTCAAAATAAAACTTTTTAAGAAGTTTAAATTTGGTGCTTATCAAAAAGTGATTTTTTTTAAAAAAGTATTTTTTTAGGTAGATTTTTCAGATTAATTAATGAGTTTATTTTTAGTCTCTTTTGCTCCTTTTTTAATATAATTCCCACAATATCCACAAACCCATATTCATGTTTATTTTGGGAGTTATATAATATTATTTGACTTTTGTATATGTTCTAATATTAGTTTTACTTATGTTATAATCCATATAAAAGATTTGGTTATATATATTTTTATTTATGTTTCATATGGTTTAAAATTATATAATAATTAGTATATTGTACTTTGCATATTGCTTAATATACTTTAAATAATATTTATATGCATACATAATATTTATTACAAAAATAAATATAGTTAAAATTAAAAGTGCTTTTTATTTTATGATGTTAAATAGTCTACTGTATGAAGTTCTTTCAAAAAAGCTCCTTTTAAAATGACAGTCAAGTAGTCAATTGGCTTCTTAGAAAGTTTTTCTCAGAAAAGATCCACAAAAAAAAGCTCTACTGATAAAAACTCTACTGGTATAAACCCAACTAAACAAAGGCTTATTGTAACTACATCGTTGTGGTAAAATTAATAATTATAATTTAAAATTTGAGTTAATGTTGATATTAGTTCTAATGATATTTTAAATTGATTTTTTCACCTTTCTATATTGTATGGAAAATTTTCATGTAATCATATACACGCTTAAAAATTGAAGGTTAAACCAATAAGACCAGAAGTTTAAGGTTTAAAATATTTAACCGAAATGAAACCGTCATAAAACCAGCTAAAAATTGTATAAAATTGATGAATTTAAAAATGATCGAAAAAGATTCTCCTTACTCATTCAAAATTTTAAAGTTTAATTGAAAAATGAGATATTGAAATGAAAATTAAATAGTTTATTTTAATTTATAAAAATTAATTAATTAATCAATTAATTAATAAACTAATCGTTTTTAATAATAAAAATTATTAACTAAATCAAGCAAAAAATTTGGTCCGTTTAAAGTTTTAACTATCAAACCAATTATACAAGTTCGATTTTAAATCAAGCCACTTTGGCATTTGAATAGGGAGTGTTTTAGTTACAATTCCTCTAATGACCCAATATCTTAAATCTCCAATATCTTCTCTAGAGTGATGAAGATATACCAAATACGAAACGACGTGTCAAATGAAGGGCTTACTGCTATCAAATCACACCTATTGAGGGGGCATAGCATGTAATGTCACTCTCAATTATTAGCTGGAAAGTACAGTCATGGACACTTGTCAAAGTCCAAACAAGTTTCTCAAACGTATGGAAGTCGACACCCATTTTATATTTGTTTGAAGACAACATCATCAAAGTTAAAAGTCAGCCTAAAAAAAAGGGTCAGTGAGACTCTAATCAAATTAGATGTAACACGTAATTAGTAATTAGGTTTTTATAATAGTTGAGTAAGCTACTTAATCAGTGTACATGGCAAGTGTTAATTAGGGTTTAATTGTAGCTTCTTCCATGACTATATTATCGTATCAAACCCTAAGTTACTGTACTATAGACTATAGTATTAAGGAATGCAAATACTTGTCTGTTTACCATCAAACTTGCATGCAGCTGTTTATGTCACCCAGCACTGGTTTTTAAGATTGTTTAGAACATAGTTTATTACAACTGATCTCACAAGAAACACGACTTTTGAATCATTCTGTGCAGTTTCCATGTCTATCATAAGATCTGTCAGGTGATCAAGAAACAAACTTGTTAGCTAAATATATTAATGACTATGTAGTCGCTTTTGCTTCAACAGATAAGTAAGAAAAGTGAAGGTGGCAGTTCTTTGTTGATACTTTAGTTTGGACATTAAAGAATTGCTGCTTTCTAAGATATTAAAATGGAAGATGATTAAGGAAGGGGCAGGGTCACTTTACTAATGTTATTTTAAGAACTTTGTCTGGTGATTGTCATGCACATTGAGAAGTTTCATACCGAGACTTTTCCTTGATTAAAATGTGATTTTCTTACATCATCAGACAAGTGTTCTCTTTAAGAATGATATTATTTAAAAATTCAAATTATTGTAATTTAAGTTTAAGACAACATAAGCACACCGAAAACGTGTTTATATGAATCATGCACAAAATAATTCGGAATAATTAACTAAAACTTCATTAAGACATTTGTCACTTCAAGAGATGATAATTAAGAGTTATAATTATCACTTTATTTTTTGAAAATAAAAAATAAAAAAGAAATCTCAGTAACATTCTGATTAAGAAAGTGAATATGATATTGTAATTTTAAATAATTAATAAAATAATATGATTGCATGTAATCATATTTAAATGAATCATGCACAAAGATAACTCTAGATGATTAACTAAAAGTTTATACGATAAATAAACATTTCTTTAAATATTCTAATTAAGAAAATGAATATAATATCGTAATTTTTTAAATAATCAATAAAATAATGTGATTGCATGATAAATTTATTAAACAAATTATGCACAAAGATTATTTGAAATGATTAGCTAAAAATTTATCAAAATAATTATTGAGTTTTAAAATTAGGTAATTCATTCTATGAAATGAAAAAATACAAAAGAAACTTAAAAGCCATCTCTTTATTGTTAGTGATATAAAATCAATTAAGATGGCCTCATACAACAACTTAAGCTATTATGGTGAAATGATCACTTAACATGGTATCAGAACCTTTGTAACCAAGTGGTCGTGAGTTCAAATCCTACTGCCACCTATTATTCATCATAAGATAGAGTAAATTTGTGCAAGTTTCAAGCCCAAAGAGCTTTCATTCACTTGAAGGGGTGTGTTAGTGAATATATAAAACCAATTAAGTTAACCTCACACAATAACTTAAGCTATTATGATGAAACGGTCACTTAACATTTATGCATTCCAGTTAAGAAGGTGGCATGATATAGTTGATAAAGCAAACCCAGAAACTAGAGTGGTTTTACTACTGGATGAACTAGGTTTTTACATAGGAAGAAGAGTAATAAAAAGGTTTATTTGTTAATGGCTACTTCAGACCAGAACATGGGATGAGCAATGCATGCACTACAATGATTACAAGATCATGGTTACTCTTTGGCACTTCATGTCTGTTGCCTTTACACCAGAATCTTTTTCCAACTTATGTGCAACACAAATTAAAAACTACAAAACTAAAGCTTCTGAGTCCTTCCCATTCTTGTCTTGGAATTGTTTTAGAATTTTCTTGTTAAAAGAAAGCGACAGATGACAGTTCAAAGACTTTGTTTCCCCATCTTCAGTACTGTGCAATGAAGTGATTGTAAGTCTTGTTATTATCTCATATCCTGAAGAAGAAGAAGCCCTTGAATCCATTTCCTGATTCTGCAATGGCTCTTCAACGCCATTTGTCTCAGGGACCCAATGGTAAAGGAGACCCTCCTCCATTATTGATATCTTTAAGAGCTTGCATAACATGATCCTACCTGAAACGGGGAACTCCACAATTTCCAGAACAAGATAGAGCACACATGGCTTTCTTTTGTAGAGCATAGCATTAGCACAAAAAATCTAAAGCAACCTAATAGGTATGGGGACTGCCAAGTGGTGTTGTTGATAACCAAATCATGGAGTTCTATCCACTTTTAGTGCAGGACAGATGGCTAACACATATGGCCCTTTTTGGCCATAACCTAGAACAACAAACCTATGACTATGAGAGCAGACAATGTCAAACACTTCTTCCCATGTCTTCGGGAAACTAAAAGATCACTCCTCCAACTCCTGATTAAAGAATTGATAGCTCAAAATAATCATATTTGGTTACCTTAGGATAAGCCTCTAATCAGGATATTTGACACCAAATTTAGGACTTTGAATTTCTGTCTACCAGCGTACCAGCTCCCAACACAAATTGCATTAAATGTCAGGTCCTAAATAGACAGAAAGATCAATTATTGTAATATGTAGACATGTCACTATCTTCTTCAACCTTACTACCTAGCTAGCTAACTCCTGTGATAAGATGATATGATATCACTTGCAGGTTCCAGTTACGGGTTGACAAATTGAATTAGCTCTAACCTAATTTGAATTCAATTAATTAAGTTTTAGTTAACTAAATGGGCTCAAATTTAAGAATTAACTAGGTCTTATCTCGACCAATTCGATAAAATAATATCAATTAAATATAATTTTAAAAAATATCATTTTAGTCTCCTTCTTCTTCTAGTCGATGGAAAAGATGTTTTGGATGTTGAATTTGGTGCGGACATTTAGGGACTTCCGGCTTTAGATAGGCTTCAAGCTGCTATAATTTTGCTCGGAATGGATTCAAATGACATAATACAAATCAAATTGAGATTTGTTAGTAAATATATAAAGCTAATTATGTTGGCTTCACACAACAACTTAAGTTATTGTCGTAAAATTGTCATTTAACATAATATTACAGCTTTTGTGATTAAGTAGTCGTGAGTTCAAATCTTACCAACCGCCTATTATTCAATATAAAATAGAGTGAGTCTGTGATGTTATTTAACAAATTTTAGGTCATACTCAACCATGTTCTAGAAGAATCGGATTAAGTCAGACATGGCATGCCAATATGCCATCCCTAATCTCTATTTACCAAATCAAAATGAGAGAAGATCCTTCAACTTCTCCCAGTCGACGGCAACTTGTATAAGCAAATTGCCATTTTCATACCGCTACCGAGGATGAAGAGGCCATATCATTTGGTTCTTTTGCCACAAATAACTAGCGTTGCCCATGCTACCTCCGTGAACAAGATCTAGACTTTTTAAATTATTTTATCAAATCTAGTTTTAATTATTTTGTTATAATATAATCTTTCTTTATTTTTTATTATGGTTATCTGGAACTGATGTTAAAGGCCACATATTACCAGTTTATCACATCAACTTCGTCAATTTTGAAATTAAAACTGTCACTAACAAAGCATTTAACTCTAATATTACATAATCAGATCTCCTGTTTGGATTATGATGTTCTTATTATGTTTTATTAAATTTTATCTACATATTTATATGAACCCCATATAAATATATAGATAAGATTTAGTAGAATATGGTTGAAACAGAATAATTGGAACAAAAGATTTGATATACTAATACCATGGGGATACTCTAGTTATTGGGTCACAGGAATAACAGGTGACCAACAGCCATATGATAAAACAGACCTCTATTAGGGTTCTAAAATACACAAAAACTCAGTAACTTGGTATACTCTAAGGGGACGTTTGGTTTCACTTTTATTTTTCTATTGTTGTTTTTAGTTTCTTTTTTTTTCCTAGAAAAAACGAAAACCTGTATAGTTAACATTTGCAATATAAAAACTGAAAATAAAAACCTGTTTGGTTGAGATTTATAATAAAAAATGAAAACAAAAATATGTTTGGTTTTTTTTAATTATTATTATTATTTTTTTAATTTTTTTAATTATTATTAAGTTATTCTTATTATTATTAATTTTATTAATTTATTTTATTTATTTTTAATAAGTTATTCTTATTATTATTAATTTATTATTCTTATTCTTATTATTCTTATTCTTCTTCTTCTTCTTCTTATTATTACTTTTTATTTTTATTAATTATTGTTGTAAATTTTCTACTGAATATTTTTAATATTATTAATTTTATTATACCAAATTAATTATCATATTATTATTATTAATTATAAATTATTATTATAAATTTTGTACTTTTATTTATTATTATTATTATTAATCGAGATAGAAAATAGGGATATGTTGTTTTTCTGTCGAAGAAAACATGTTGTCAAAATTCAGAGAAACGATGTTTTTTGGTTTTTGTAAAACTATTGTGGTTTTTTTTTCAGAAACAAAAAATTACAACAGATTAAACCAAACACGTTTTACTTACCTGTTTTTCTTTTTAAAAATTGACAAAAAAAAAAAAAAGAACAGCCCAAAACATTCAGCAGTATCAATAAAAAGGCAAACTTCCGTGCACAAGATTTTTTATTTTAAGGGAAAAAGAAGAAGGTCGTTAATTGTATATAATCTTTCTTTTTTGGTCACAAAGGAATGATCTTACTTGTTATTCTAAAACTCGCGGTCTACATTTAAATGTATCATCAAATTCAAATTAAATTTTATAATTCATGAAAATTACTTAATATTAAATGTAGAGCTAATGAATATTAATTAATCCCTCAAGACACAGGAATTAAACACCTTATTGGGTAGGCGGATAACGTAGCTGTGGAACGAGAGGAAAGGAAGAAACCCTAATTGCCCAAATTTGCCCTAATTGAAGGAGCCCAATGGACACTTTTGAAAGGCATAGCCCAATACCTGACTTCTTGTTCCTCAAGTCACCCGAAGAACAAAACAGAAGATTGAAATCGTACGGTGAAGGGAAAAGAAAACGAACGAAAATGGAGTTTGTACCAGAAGAAGGGAAGCGGCTCCGTGAAGAGTCCTCTACATTAATTTTGGTACATTTTTCTTTTCATTTTCCCGGAAACATTCCTGCCAACCAAACAGAAAGTGAGTTTCTTTTTTTCTACTTTTGCTATTAGCCTGCCTTGTCCACAGGAAACGTCGGACAGCTAGCGGTTGATCTACTGGTATCAACGACGAGAGCGGAGAGAATCGGTTACTTGGACGATCCGTACATTCTTCCCTGCGTCGGAAACGATGCCTATGGCCCAACCCCAACTGGCGAGCTCACTCTTCCTCTAGAAGGTACGAGAGATCAATCTCAGTTTTTATTTTAGTTTTGTGGTAGGCTCGCAGTTTAGTTGATTAGTGTTTTTTTTCCAATTTTTTTGTAGCTTATGAATCGGAGGCCAAGTCGCTAACTTTTGTCCAACAACGGTCTCCTGTTATTAAGGTAATGATTTGAAGTTAGTAGTTTCTTATGATATTGCTACATTGAGAGTTTGGTTCTGTTCATGAGATATTGACATATTATGTTGGCCAGTACACATACTAATGCTTTAGTGGATCATGGAGGATGAAGTTTTCAATGCCTTTTTTATGTCTTTCATTTGTGTGGTTGTTGTTCACTTTAGAGGACTAGCTCATTAAGGGTCTGGAAATTTGTTTGTACGTCAACTTTCTTAAGAGTATGGGCTTATTCAGTTATGTTAACTAGTAATGGTTTCCTACTAATAGGGGAGGATGGTTGATTTTGCTAAGAACATAGCAGATTTTGCTGCTGCTAGTGGAAAGAAGCATGTCGTCGTGCTCTCTAGCTTAGACTTTGGAAGATGGCGAAATATTGACATGTCAAGGTATTTGGGGAATTGCTTTAAATTTATCGTTTTATTATCAGCATTAAAAATTTGTAATTTTTCCTGCATTGTCAGTTGGAGTTCCCCCAATTTCACGGCAACTATGCATTCCCCATCACCAGTTCAAATAATCACTTAATAATTTTGGAGTTTAGTTTTTCTTGGTTAGAAACTCCACAAAATGCTCCTTTTTGTGGTTGACTTGTGTAAAAGATTATCAAGCTGTGGATATGCTTGGTGTGCTGCTAGTATCTTAAGCGGCTTGAGATTGTAACATGTTCCTTTCTTGAAATTTTAAAGATAGAAGATGTCAAAGTAGTTATATATTTGGAGCTTGATTATGCAATCATTCTATTTGCCTGTAACAGTAGCTTGAACATAGTTTGATTGTGATCTTTTTTGGCTATCAAATTAGTGGTTTGCAGATATACTACCTTTCGAGCACGAATGATGATGGAACAGATGATTATTGTGAGAAACTTGGATGGAAAAGACTTCAGGAATATGACCCTGCTCAGAGATCTTGGAAATACCTTAGCACCTTGGCTGAAGGAAATGCTGTTGAGGATAATATCTTTTCCGAAGATGAACTGGAAGATGAAGATTATTACCCAAGTTTACCTTTTGCAGCGCTTTTTTCTTGTTTAAAGGTATTATTTTCCTAGTATAAAAGAGAAGGATAATTATGCAAATGTCCTCATTTGGACTATATGAATGTCGTGCTTTATCTACAATTTCATACTGCTTTTGTAATTTTATGTAGAAAAATGGCTCTTGGTCATATTCAATTGCTTTCTGGCTGCTTTTTCTTCTGATTCTAGATCACTCCCCATACATGGATGTACTTTAGAAGTGAATTGTCACACTTAGCGTTGCATTCATCTTTGTCTTCACTGCAAAGAGTTGAGTGAATTGTCACACTTAGCGTTGCATTCATCACTATCTTTACTGAAAAGAGTTGTTATAGTGCTTCTATTTTGACCAACACATTTAATATTCCTCTTATCGGCTAATTGTTCTGTTTAGAGGACATTTAAGTTTGCAGGAATTGTGGTTCTTCTGTTAGTTTATTCTTTATATCATCTATTGGAATTAACTTGTTAGAGATTCTGGGCTTTTCAATCAGGCTAAGGGTCTGAAAGTTACGTGTTTGTTATGTTATTGCTCCGAAGGAGACAACATATCTGATGCTTTTCATCTAGCTGAGGCAGCATCCAAACTTTCAAGCTTGGGTCCTATTGGTGGTCATGGTGAGTTCGGTCATCTCCTTAAGGAATTTTCTTCTTTAGAAGGCTTTTTTGCTCTGGACAATGTGCCATCGAGGGACTTGAACCTCATTTTCTGTCAAATTACACTTTTCAATGTTATTTCACTGTTTCTGTTGTAACATCACTGGTGATGCTATTTCATCGTGTGTTTAATTCCCGAACGACTAAATGAATAGTGACTTTTACTAATGTCTTCTTTCAGGTGATGATGGTGGTCGATGGCTGATACCAATTTCATGGCAGTCATTATATGGGCCACCGCCAGATATGTCAATGTTTTAGCCTTGATTAATTCATGAACCCAAGTTAATATCGACCATAATGCATTTTGTTTATCCAATATATATTTGTGAAGTCTTGGAATTCTGGTAACTAGAGATGGGAAAGAACTGTTGAGATATGATTTTGAGAAAACATGTTATATAGGCTCAAAGTTGCACACAAACATTCTCATGTGTTTCACGACGTTGATTAATATCATCAAGAGTTCTTGAATGGTTGCGAAGTATAGATCTTTTGACATGTTTCATTCAAATGGATTACAGACACGTTTTACACGATCATAAACTAGAATCCCATATGTCATGTCACATAGAAGTTAAGGTTGAAAGATGAACTCAATCTTAGTTCTTAAGTGTGGAGTGTGCGCATGATGACTGGTAAAGTGTCGACGCCTTTGAATTTTACTGTTAAATTTCTCAATATGTTAAAGACTATTATCATGAATTTGCATATTTATCCTTATATTATGCTTGATATATTATAGATATGTGTACTTGAATTTAATCTTCACTTGATCCCTTGATTGTTGGTTAGTTCAATTATGTACTCCAAATCTAATTTGAAGATTAGTTCGTCAATACATACATAAAGACAGAATTATAAGGCATAGGAAGGTTATAATAATCATTCAACATATAACCATCCCTAAACACTTTTCATATGATTGCACATGAAAGGGTAAGAAGTTCAAGAACTGAAAATCTATGATTCTTGTTGCTTATCAACATAAAAATTGTGAGTTAATTGTACATAATCGTAGATTAATCAAATATTGTTTGAAACTAAAACAAGGACAATGAGATGAAGCCAATAAATCACAATTAAAAGTCCAATTTCAGGCTCTATTGGGCTTTTCCTGAAATATCATGGACAATGCCATTCATATTATAAATGTAAAATTACACTTGTATTAGCAAAGAAAAAATTATTAGGTGAAGAACATGGAGTTTTTATGTAGCTAAACTTTTAGAAAAAAAAATAATTTTAAAATTATTAAAAATATTCTTTATAATCTTAAATTTTGATTAATTATTAATGGTATAGTAAACAAATATAACAATTTAATACAATTCTTAAAATTGAACCAAAATAATTAAAAACTTATTTTAATTAATAATGTATTATAATAATTTTACATTTAAATTAAATTAAAATAAATTGATTCGTTAAGATTAAAAGTTAAATTAAATTACCGTATTAGTGATGTTTTAGTCAGCTCTATTCATTCCGTTTATGTGAAATTTAAGGAAATATTTCTTCAAAATAATTTTTAATTTTAAAATTTCAAAAATTAAAATGATTTTCAAACATTTAGAAACCATCGTAATTGATAATTTGCATAAAATAAAAACAATCTTAGACTCAGTTTTTTTTAAAAAAGTATTCCCATTTATCAATTTTATGGTTTATTAATTTATTATACGTTTGTTATAGATTTGAAGTGAAGAACTCTCTAGGATATGCCGACAGTAGCCGAAGGAAGTCTTTAAAAGATAACGTGGGACCAAATGAAAGATAGCGAAATGATTAGACTAGAAAGACCCTAAATTTCTGACAGAATTGTATAATTTTGCAATTAAATAATAGAATTGATTGGTATCGACGTGGCGCTACAGAGTATCAGTATCTGACAGTCTGTATGACTCAACCATAGCCAAACCAGACAGTCAACTCTATGGTTGTCTCTTTATGTTATGTGTCTCGTTATCTTACAGTTGTTTGGTACTTGATATTGCTGTGTCTGAAGTTAAGAGCTGGAGTCAAAGCTTGGAGCTTTGTGCATTATTGTTAGTGGGAGTTCGCTAGTCAAATCGAGACATGGGAAAGAAGAGTTATTTGGAGATGAGAAGCGATCAGGAAGCTTTGTACTTGATTTCTTCTGATTGGAAAGACTTTACCTTTGCTGCTAGGAAACTGGCTAATCATGCTATAAAGCTTGGTGGGTTGGGATTTGGGACAACTTTTCTTCAATGGGTCGCTGCTGTCGCTGCTATGTATGCTTTTACTACTATATTCCTTTGCATTTGTATAATAGGATCTGTATTTCTGTGAGAGTTCTCTCAGTTCTGATATCTGAAAAACCATATTCATTTTCATATGATAATTGAGTTTTGATCTGTTTCGAAAGGATAAGAAGTTCAGAACATGCATTAACGTGTTTGTTTTAGGTTACTATATTAACAGAACTATCCAGTCTTCACTGTATAGTTTTGACAGAAGAATCGTGTTATGATCTGAAATTCATCACTTGGATGTGTGATCTATCACCTTTCCCATTTCATTTTAGTTGTCATGGTCTCTGGTGAATATGTCTTCAATTGTATTCCTTTAGAGCTTAGCCTAAACTAATCCGTGTCCACTTCTGCAGCTATTTATTGATCTTGGACAGAACAAACTGGAGAACAAATATTCTTACCGGCTTATTGATTCCTTACATTTTCTTTAGTCTTCCTTCGCTTCTGTTCAATATATTCAGGTGAATATTCATTCTCTCAGTAACACTCAGGTTGACCTTCTTCCCACCCTCTCTCACTATTGAGTTTTTCTTTTTCTTGTTAACTTTTTGCAGGGGAGAGGTTGGAAAATGGATTGCTTTGATTGCTGTTGTATTGCGTCTTTTCTTCCCAAGACGTTTCCCAGGTAAAATGATAGATTCTTCTATCTTAAGAGGTTGAGTTGTAGTCAAATAGTGCCTCATGGCCCTGGATTCATTTAAAGGCATAAGGAAAGGAAAAAAGAAAAGCTCCAGCCTCCAGTCTTTTACATTGACTTGAAGTTTGTCAGCTTTTGACCTTTGCATTGCCATCAAAATTTGAGCAATAGTAACATTCATTTTCACCTTCTTTATTCTGGTATCCAAACAAGTATGTTGTTATGTATATAACTAAGCAAATAGAACAAGATCTTTAAAGCCCCTATGCTTCGTCTTACTACTCGAGCTTTATTACAGATTGGCTGGAAATGCCAGCTGCTTTGATACTCCTAATAGTGGTGGCTCCCGCATTTTTTGCAAGTACCTTGAGGAATAGCTGGATCGGTGTGGCAATATGTCTGGTCATTGCTTGTTACTTACTACAAGAGCACATCCGGGCCTCTGGCGGATTCAGAAATGCCTTCACTAAAGCTCACGGCGTATCCAATACTGTTGGCATAGTCCTTCTGTTTGTTTACCCTGCTTGGGCAGTGGTACTTTATATCCTTTAAGTAGACTCAATAAATTGTTTATTGTGCTCATGTACACAACATTGTTAACTTTTTCTATTCATCTTTAGCTTGGTGTGACTCGAAACTGAATTTGATCATTTGCTGTTGAGACTAAAAGGCATCATTTAGTAAATTTATTGCATGACCTTATGAAGAAGAAGTTGTTTGTAAGATAGGTCCATGTCATGGAAACTTCACATTGACGATTGCTCATTGTTTCATTTTAGAACTAGCAAGATCTGTTATACAAATACCAAATGCCTATAACCTGATGGTGTTCCTGCCAATTGCTTCTTTCTTCAATAGGTTGAACATTTCTGGTTATTTACTATTTGTACTGCTATGACAACTTTATACTGTACTAACTGATTCCATGAAAACAACTTTCATTTGCCACTTAAAATTGTTGACGATTTCAGAGGAAATATAATAATATAAGATCAGTACTCTTGACTTATATGATCCGGCCAAGTCAGATTGAGATTTTAGATACACCTTTCCACTATTGGAAATATGATTGGTACAAACGTATTGCTATAGTTATCACAGTTGTTTCTTCTTAGAGTTCCCAAAGAAGAATTATCTCTGATTAATGAGATGTAGTCATACGTTCACTGGAAACTTTCTTTCCAGTTGGATACGTGCTCTAGCTTCCACATTGGAAGTTGCTCTCACAGCTTCAAGTCTTTTGCTTCTCTGTACAGTTGATCAACTACATCCTGCATACATGTTCGGCACAAGAAAATATGACATTGAAGTTATCTTTCAGACCTAGCTTGTACAAAATCTTATCATGAGAAGGAAAAAGAGCTGTGAATTATAGCAATGTGTTGCTCCTTTCCTTGTTATAGTGACAAGATACAGGTAAGAGCTACCTTGGTAGTATCCGAGCAACTGTGGTCTTTTTAGTTTGAACATTGGGGTTACAATATCTCTCTCCATGTCAAATGGATGTGATTCCAGACAAACTGCTCTTAGCATCTCAAACCCTTTAAACTGAGTAAACCATTCACATCAGTTATTGAAGCATAAGACTAAGACTGTAATAAGTAAGGATATAATCCCCTTGGTGTTTCTCCAGTGCTATTAAGCTCTTCTAAAACATATTTCCTTGCCTTTGGATTCTTGCAGAGTGATTTATAATCATCTTTCTCATTACTGTTTGCTGCCCAATTTTCAAGTGCCTGCTTCTCAGGGTCTCAGGAACCACCACGGCAATAAGAAATGACTCGAAACTGTTGCCATAGACCCAAATCTGTGCACCAGAAGAAAGTTTGACGAATTGTGCAAGCTAGAGAGAATGTTAGAAAGCTTTGGCAAGTGATTACTGGTTTATAGTTCAATAAACTTAATCAGAAGAAATGATTTCTGGGTAGAAATACAAGAATCTGATGCTTTAAGATGAAATTTCCCTTACTGATGTTACTACTGGGCATCGAGAGTAGCCATTTTCGAGGTTTCCCACTGCTACATATTAACCCTGAAAGAGCTTGAATATGTTCCTTTTCCTGTCAATGATCTTCATTGCTCCATTTGAATGTCATTTACCAGTGTCACCTGCAATTATATCTAAGATCATGCTTATGCCAGCATAACATTTGTGAGCAGCCACAGATGAGCTTCAGAAGCAGTTTTCTGTTCCTGAATAGCTCAAGGTGGTGTGAAAGACGTATTTTTTTACCTGTATGAAACCACCCATCAACAAGGACTTCATTTGTCTGATCTTCTCTCTTGTGGTAACCAGAGAATAAAGTGTTGCCCCTCAGATACGTCTCTCGTGGAGTATTGGACAATGCATCATATCCCATCTCTGGCACTGATTCAAGCCTTGCTTCAATTGTTGTCATAGATAATCCAACAGTCCCAATCGTAGGATATACATCTCCTGACCTTTTTTTAATAAAGTAAAAGAATTAGACTACAAGAGCAGACAAATGTAAGTTTTCGAGTCCCAAAACAACGGGGAATGTTGGAAGATGCATTGAACTCGGGAACAACTGGACAAGGTTATTAACTTCTCAGAACCGTAAACGGACAAATCTAGCAATCCTGAGACAAAGAACCATAATATTGTACGTACCATATCGTTGCGATAGAGCGGAACAGGAAGTGACCTTATGAACTCCTCCACATGCCTTTGGCACCAAATGTCAGGATACGAACTCAGACCTTTTAAAACTTCGTTATCATTATTCAGTCTGAAGTCTTGCAATGAAGCGGGATCTGAGAAGGTCTGATAGTACACAATCTTACCCTTACATAGTAGAGAGACTATTTCTGGTAGATCCACATGCAAATGAGACAATATAAGAATGATGCAAGATTGAAAGAGAAAAGACAAACTAGCGTAAAATAAATACGTAAAAAGGCAATTTAAATCGTAATAATAATAATAATAATAATAATAATACTAAAAATATATGGAACTAAAAATAATCAAAAAATTAATACATAATAA
>JAOTAX010000097.1:81607-100232 GCA_025629825.1 Erythroxylum guanchezii | reverse complement strand
GTTACTCTACTGAGTTCGCAAAACTCATCAAAATTGCACCGTTGCTTTTCAGGTTCAAGAGTGAGACGACCTAGCTTTTAAGACTCTGTAGAAGCACATTTTGTGCAACTGTTACAATCAGAAGTGGCTCAGAGGTCGGTCAGCTGAGATTGATGACTTAGCTTTTGTTTTCATGTTTATTGTATTTGGTATGTATTGAGTTGTTTAAGCTCATAGGGTAATGTTGTAAACTTTGGGTGGTATTGTGTTGTATGAAACGATGTAAATTATGGATTTTGACTATTGTGATAACAATTTGAGTTTTAAAAAAATGTGTGATTGATGGTTTAGTGTATGATGCCATGTTATGTACAGTGAAGGTCAGATAGTTAACATGTCATTTCTAACAGGCATGTACACGTGTACCCGATGGATACACGTGCATATGTCAGTTGGGAATGAGGTGTTACATTATAATTGAAAAAAATTGAAAGTTTTGGCACTTTATTGTTACTTTTTAAAGTTCAAGCTATAATTAAAAAATTAACAAAAGTTTGGGCTTTTTTGGTAATTAACCCAAAATCATAATAATAAAATTTTAGAATAACAACAATTTATTTATTTTTATTAACATAAATAATATTTCACATATAAATAATAACCATAACTAATAAGAAAAAGGATCATTTAAGCATTATACAAATATAAAATTAAAAACAATACAAAGTATTTAAAATATTACAATTTTATCATATAATAAATAATAATTACTTCAAAACATCAAATAAAAAGAACAATAAGTATCCTTAAATCTCTAATTATTGCAATTTACGGTAAGAGTTTGTGATGAGGAAACAACCAACTAGAAGTGAAACCTTAAATAAAAAGTTTACAATTACATTGCACATATAGAATTTAACATATATATCAAATATAAGTAAAATTAAAAGAAGAAGAGAAATAAAAACCTGAAAGTTTATCTAATCGTCTACATGATACCCGTTGTAACTGCATTGAATTAAGTCTCATTTGGTACAAAATTCTCATCATTGAAAAAAGCCTCGTTATCATCATCATACAAATTCATTGCGCTAAATGACATGTGAGTAATTTCCCATCCAAGATTATCTGTCAAATCACTCTCATATATCAAACTCGGTTCCTTAGAAACCCAATTCACCAAAAGATCAATATTATCAATTCAAATTGGATCTACTGAACTACTTGTTCTATTAAGATTCCTAGTAAATAATCAAATTAAATTATTAACAAAATTATAATAAGTTATATCTAACTTAATAATGATAATAATATATCTTTCTTAAAACTTTAAATTGTGTCGAATGAAGAACAAGTCATTCAATCTTTTATGCTCCATTCTATTCTTTTTCGTAGAGAGGATGAATTCAAATGTGCTCTAATTTTTTTTCACAATCTATTGTACTCATACATTGACTTAAAATTCTAGTTGTGAACCTTTGCAATTCTGAAATACCACTTTTAAATTGATCCCGCCAAGAAATTATAAGTCGTAAGACAACAAAAGTAGCATTATAAACAAAATAAAGTGATAATTAATTTTCAACAAGTAAAAAAGTGAAAAAAATCTGGATTAAGTTTCACTTTTTGTCGAATAACAATTGGCATCTTAAAATTCCCAGAAGACTCCTTATAAATCTTCATTTGTGAACTTAGGGGATCTTGCATCACTCCATTTGTGAGCTTAGAAAATCTTGCATCACCTTATGGGCAATAACTGTTGTAATCGTTAATAACTTCCCCTATTAACTTCAGCTTTCTTTGTAAAACTTGATTTGAAATAGACACTAAGATTTAAAAATTCCTCAGCTGCAAACTACAAAAAGTAAAGTTGTCTTTCTCATTTCTCATTAATCACTACAAGTTAAGGTGTGTACAGAGAAGGCCTATTTTTCATATTGGCCGTGATTGCTTCTTTCACTCTCTTTATGACATCATAAAAATAACTCATTGTTACTTTTTTATTACTATCAACCAAACGAAACACCCTTACCAAAGGCTTATAAACTTGGATAACAAATTGACATTGAGATTAAAATTTAGGATCTTCAAGTATAATTTTGGAAATCTTAAATCTAACATTAGACCTAGCATGTTGAGATGTAACTCACTTATCACTTGTAAATATCTGTCTCAACTCTTTCTTCATCATAATAAAACACTGAAGTGATAAGAAATTTGTTACAATTCTTGTAACAGTAGGACGACACAAATTCCTACTATTAGTAAAATCCTTTCTCATTAAATTCAAGACTCATATATGATTGTAGATGAACTTGGTTACTTTTTTTTGCCTTCTACACAGTCTCACTAATAATAGGAAAATACCTAGTATTCCTATATTTTTCAGCATTAAGTCAATGTAATGTATAACACAAAGAGTCCAAAAAATGAATTATACTTGCTTTGTATAATTCTATAGTCATCAATAAAAAGAGCTTTGTATCATGGAATGTAAAATGTTATAACATCCACCATAGGCTAATAATAATAAGATTGGGAAGCGTTGAATTCTATTCCTGAATCATACCATCATCTAGTGATTGTCATATCTATATTATGAGTCGCTTATTTTAGTTTACAGTATCAACTAGTATCGCATGAAATCGTCGTTATCAACCTGTGCCTTTCAACACTATTTCGTACCTTTTTTGACTGGTATGGTATGAAACCCATATCATTGATATCAAGCATGAAAACATTGTTGGACATATATTATTAGTGATTTTGAAGCAAATCACCGATCTCTTGATTAATTTGAAGTCATATAATCTGGTTTGTTAACCAAATTTTATTTTAAATTTTATTTAATGTTTTGTTATAATAATTATTTATTATATGATGAAATTATAATGTTTTAAATACTTTGTATTGTTCTTAATTTTATATTTATATGATGATTAAATGATTTTTTTTATATTACTTGTAGTTGTTATTTATATGTGAAAAATGTAAAAAGTAATCTTAATAAAAATAAATAAATTGTTATTATTTTAAATTTCTATTATTATATATTTTGAGATGGAGTTGATGTAAAATTATAAATTATGTAACGTAATATATTAAAAGACTATTTTATAATTTTATAAAATTTATGAATTAGTTTATAAATTTAAAAAAATTACGATTGGTACAGTACTACATGTGAACCACATCTGATACGATACGGTATTTATAACTATTGTCTCGGCCGTAACCAAACCAGATAGCCAATTCTATTTTTGTCTCATTATGTCTCTCGTTATCATCCAATTGTTTGGGACTTGATTTTGCTGGGTCTCAAGTTTAAGAACTGGAGTCAAAGCTTGCAACTTTGTACATTATTGTTCGAGGCAGTTCGCTAGTCCAACTTGAGTCAAAGCTTGTAACTTTGTACATTATTGTTCGTGGGAGTTCGCTAGTCCAATCGAGATATGCGAAAGAAGAGTTATTTGGAGATGAGAGGCGATCAGGAAGCATTCGACTTGATTTCTTCTGATTGGAGAGACTTTACCTTTGCCGCTAAGAAACTGGCAAATCATGCTATAAAGCTTGGTGGGTTGGGATTTGGGACAGCTTTTCTTCAATGGGTCGCTGCTGCTGTTGCTATGTATGCATTTACTTCTATTTTCCTTTGCATTTGTATAATAGGATCTGTACTTCTTTCAGAGTTGTCTCAGTTCTGATATCTGAAAAACCATATTCATTTTCATATGATAATTGAGTTTTGATCTGTTTCGAAAGGATAAGAAGCTCAGAACTGTCTTTCTCACGAATTTTTAGTTATTTATTGCGGAGATGCACTAATGTATTCAATCTTAAAACGGTCCTTACTTTTTCTACTCTAGTTACTCTTTGTTTTAATTTAGTATACGAACAGAACTATCCAGTCTTCAGTGTATAGTTTTGACAGAAGAATCATGTTATGGTGTTAATCTCATCACGATCTGTGATCTATCTCCTTTCCCATTTTATTTTAGTTGTCATGGTTTCAGGTGAATCTGTCTTCAATTGTATTCTTTTAGAGCTTAGCCTAAACTACTTCTTATCCATTCCTGCAGCTATTTATTGATCTTGGACAGAACAAATATTCTTACCGGCTTATTGATTCCTTATATTGTCCTTAGTCTTCCTTCGGTTCTGTTCAACCTATTCAGGTGAATGCTCATTCTCTGAGTAACACTCAGGTTTACCTTCATCCCACCCTCTCTCAGTATTGAGTTTTTCTTTTTCTTGTCAACTTTTTGCAGGGGAGAGGTTGGAAAATGGATTGCTTTGATTGCTGTTGTATTGCGTCTTTTCTTCCCAAGACGTTTCCCAGGTAAAATGACAGATTCTTCTATCTTAAGAGGTTGAGTTGTAGTCAAATAGTGCCTCATGGCTCTGGATTCATCTTAAAGGCATAAGGAAAGGAAAAAAGAAAAGCTCCAGTCTTTTACATTGATTTGAAGTTTGTCAACTTATGACCTTTGCATTGCCATCAACATTTGAACAATAGTAACATTCATTTTCACCTTCTTTATTCTGGTATCCAAACAAGTATGTTGTTAGGTATATAACTAAGCAAATAGAACAAGATCTTTAAAGCCCCTATGCTTCATCTTACTATTCGACCTTTATCACAGATTGGCTAGAAATGCCAGGTGCTTTGATACTCCTAATAGTGGTGACTCCAGCATTTTTCGCAAGTACCTTCAGGAATAGCTGGGTTGGTTTGGCAATATGTCTGTTCATTGCTTGTTACTTATTACAAGAGCACATCCAGGCGTCCGGCGGATTCAGAAATGCCTTCACTAAAGCTCATGGCATATCCAATACTATTGGCATGGTCCTTCTATTTGTTTACCCTGCTTGGGCATTGGTACTTTATATCCCTTAAGGAGACTCAATAAATTGTTATTGTGCTCATGTACACAATATTGTTAACTTTTTCTATTCATCTTTAGCTTGGTGTGACTCAAAACTGAATTTGATCATTTGCTGTCGAGACTAAAAGGCATCATTTAGTAAATTTATTGCATTACCTTACGAAGAAGAAGTTTGCAGAATAGCTCCATGTCATGGAAACTTCACATTGATGATTGCTCATTGTTTCATTTTAGAACTGTCAAGATCTGTTATACAAATGTCAAATGCCTATAACCTGATGGTGATCCTGCCAATTCCTTGTTTCCTCAATAGGTTGAACATTTCTGGTTATTTACTATTTGTACTTCTATGACAGAACTTTGTACTGACTAACTGATTTCATGAAAACAACTTTCATTTGCCACTTAAAATTGTTGATGATCTCATTGGAAATATAATAATATAAAATCAGTACTCTTGACTGATGATCCGTCCAAGTCAGATTGAGATTTTAGTTACACCTTTCCATTATTGGAAATATGATTGGTACGAACATATTGCTATAGTTATCACAGTTTCTTCTTAGATTTCTTAAAGAAGAATTGTCTGTGATTCATAATATATGGTTGTATGTTCACTGGAAACTTTCTTTCCAGTTCTATATGTGCTCTAGCTTCCACACTGGAAGTTGCTCTCACAGCTTCAAGTCTTTTGCTTCTCTGTACAGTTGGTCCACTATGTCCTGCACACATGTTCAGCACAAGAAAACATAAGATTGAAGTTATCTTTCAGACCTAGCTTGTGCAAAATCTTATCACGAGAAGGAAAAAGAGCTGTGAATTATAACAATGTGTTGATCTTTTCCTTGTTATAGTGGCAAGATACAGGTAAGAGCTACCTTGTAGTATCCGAGCAACTGTGGTCTTTTTAGTTTGAATGTTGGGGTTACCAGATCCCTCTCCATGTCAAATGGATGTGGTTCCAGATAAACTGCTTTCAGCATCTCAAACCCTTTAAACTGAGTAAACCATTCACATCAGTTGTGGAAGCATAAGACTAAGACTGTAATAAGAGACAATAAGTAAGGATATAATCCCCTTACTTGGTGTTTCTGACCAGTGCTATTAAGCTCATCTAAAACATATTTCCTTGCCCTTGGATTCTTGCAGAGTGACTTATAATCATCTTTCTCATTACTGTTTGCTGCCCAATTTTCAAGTGCCTGCTTCTCAGGGACCACCACAGCAACAAGAAATGACTCGAAACTGTTGCCGTAGACCCAAATCTGTGCACCAGAAGAAAGTTTAACCAATTGTGCAAGCTAGAGAGAATATTAGAAAGCTTTGGCAAGTGATTACTGGTTTATACTTCAATAATCTTAATAAGAAAGAAATGGTTTCTGGGTAAAAATACAAGAATCTGATGCTTTAAGATGAAATTTCACTTACTGATGTTACCAGTGGGCATCGAGAGTAGCCATTTTCAAGGTTTTCCACTGCTACATATTCACCCTGAGAGAGCTTGAATATGTTCTTTTTCCTGTCAATGATCTGCATTGCTCCATTTGGCTGCCATTCTCCAATGTCACCTGCAATTATATCTTAGATCATGCTTATGCTAGCATAACATTTGTGGGCAGCCACAGATGAGCTTCAGAAGCAGTTTTCTGTTCCTGAATAGCTCAAGGTGAAGTGTGAAAGATGTATTTTTTTACCTGTATGAAACCACCCATCAACAAGGACTTCATTTGTCAGATCTTCTCTCTTGTGGTAACCAGAGAATAAAGTGTTGCCCCTCAGACAAATCTCTCCTCGTGGAGTATCGGACAATGCATCATATCCCATCTCTGGCACTGATTCAAGCCTTGCTTCAATGGTTGTCATAGGTACTCCAACAGTCCCAATCATAGGGTACACATCTCCTATGGATGTAAAACACCCACCACAGCTTTCAGTGAGACCTACAAGAGCAGACACATGGGGAATGCTTGAAGATACATTAAACTCGGGAACAAATGGACAACGTCATTAACTTCTCAGAACCATAAAAGGACTAATCTAGCAATCCTGATACAAAGAACCATGATATTGTGCATACCATATCCTTGTGATAAAGTGGAACAGGAAGTAACCCTCATGAACTCCTCTACATGCCTAGCCAAAGGAGCTGCACCTGATGTCATGATACGAACTCGACCTCCTATTGCTTGTTTTGTCTGTAAAAACCAAGGCAGTTTAGATACCAACACGGGTACTTTTCAAGACGAGAGTTTTAAGTGTGGAACCACAAACCTTTTCAAAGATGAGCTTGTCGAAGAGGGGTGCTGCCTTTGCTTGTGGCAATCCCTTCTCAAGATTGCTCAACTTGCTGTTAGTAGCTTCTTGATTAGTGATGCTCTATGTTCTAAGAAGAAAGTGGATGATGAAGAAGAAAGTAGCATCTGGACTTACTAGTAATAAGCAAAATCGAAGAGTTTCTTCCTTATTATACCACCAGCTGATATTTTACTCATTGTGCCTTCATTAACAGATGAATAGAGTCAATTGTTTGGAATGAAAAAGACCAGCAGGATGGTCTTTAGAATTGTGCTGAACCATACCATTGCAGATACGATCAAAAACTCTGGGTACGCCACAGAATATACTTGGTTTCAACTCCTGAATATCCTCTATCAAGTGTCGAACATCCTGTGATTGTACTTAAGAGCAGTAAAATCAGAAACAAGAAATCAGAAGTACAGAAATTATCAGAAAGTTTGATGTTTGATCATTACCCCTCTCCAGAATCCTATTTTGGCTCCTTTATGGATGCAGTAGGTCTCCATAATTTGATCATATACATGGGCCAAAGGTAGGAAAGAGAAGTATGCATCATCTTCTCCAGCCTGTCACAAAGAAAACTTGGTGACAACTTTCTGGTAATTCAGAAGAAACCAGCAAAAGAACATGATCTGTCCTTGGTACTTTACCGGTATGTCTGTCAGGAAAATTATTTGATCCACAGACAAAACTTCTGCTATGATAGCTTCATTTCTAAGAACAACACCTTTAGGTTCTCCTGTTGTTCCACTCGTATACATAATAGTGCAGATGTCGGTTTTTCTCTTTGGAGGTAGCTCACAATCCGAACTTCCCTGCATAATAATGCCTTAGTAGGATAAGCGCCAGTCAGACGGTTCAGTAGAATAAATCGTTATCAAGATGTTACCAGCTGAGAGAATTCATCCCATGAAAAGCAAGAAGCTCCCTGTTCTTCAGCATCCTTCTTTTGCTGGCTAGTAATGTTTCCAAAGCTAACAATAGCTGAACAAAATGGCAACACTCTGTCACCTTAAACCATCTATGAACTTTCCAAAGTAATAAAAAATTTGAGCCTTTTGGCACCTACTCTTTAGATTGGGCGAGCATTTTGGGAGGCAGGATAGGATCTGCACAAGAAATTTTCCACTCGCGTGAAACAACTGGGGCCTCAAGTCAAGTACTTTTTAAGTGGCGTAACTGAAGGCAAAACGATACTTACTGCAGAGAGCTTGTTCTCTTGGACGAAGGCTATTGAAACTTCAGCGTGATTGATGATGAACTCCACTGCAGTAGGACCTGTTAAGGTTCAACCGACTAAAGATACTAAGTTGTACCATTCCAAGTATACCACATTGAGGATCAGGACAAGAGTAGCATACCAAGAGTGTCATAAAGTGGTACATACGTTACAGCTTGGCTATTACAAGCCTGAGAAGAACAGAAACCAATCAGTAGGTCACCAAGAACACACCTTCCAAAACACCAACTTCTTCAAATCATGTCAATTATTTGTGGAAGCATAGCATTTAGTGTCGGAAAATCTTTAAATGCTGGTGTTTCACTAGTGAATATGAAGGGTGCATAACCTATAAATAATGGTATACTGTGTGCAGATCATACCTCCATTGCAGTAATCCACTGGGGGCAGTTGGAACCATATATGCCACAACGATCTCCCTGTACCCATCATATGGTTTCCATGTTGATCACTTGAATTTAGAGATTTAAGGAACAATCTAAGAATTAAAAACCAAAACAAGTTTCTAGAGGTATTTTCTTACAGGATTAACTCCACGGCTCCTCATTGCATAACCTAATTTTGTGGCAGAATCATAGACTTCTTTATAAGTTAGCCACACATATGGGCCAACCTGCAAACGTGGTAAGATCATTTCAATTTTTTTCCAGTTAAATATACCAAGTCAAATGGATAGTTCTGAAATACAATATACCTTGGAATCAGTCACTTGACGTCGACCAAGCATTGGACTATTGGGAAGTCGTTTTGCAGTATCACTACATGTAAAAGAAATGGCTTATCAGTTCATTCTGGTTAGAGGGTCGCTCTCAGTTTTCGCGTTTTTCATCTTCTTGTTGATTGTTTCCCTCGACTCGGAACGTTTTCTTTGCTAATGAAACAACAAATCTTCCAGTTTAAGTCATTCACAAAACTTTAACTGACCAACGTTTCAGTTCTCCTTCCACAACGTACAACGTATGGAAAAGGACGAACAGAAGCTAATATCAGGACCTCGTTTCTGTCAGTACTCAGCTCATGTTTTTGCAAGAAAAATGGCATCTCAACTCACAATATATGGTTAATTATGAAAGAAAAGAAACTTTAAACGATTACTAGGTCTTGAAAATCGTGTTTGAAGTGAAACAAAACAAGAAATCAACCAACATTATTGACACAAATGGAGATAAACGAAAAAAAAAAAACATTATCTGATGATCTGTACCTGAAGAACTGCCAAGGAGACTCTAGACTTGATGGAACCCGCAACAAGCCATCTTTAGCATAAATGGACCTGTAAACAGGTCCTGCTGATGGTTGTCCATCAGTTGCAGGCCTTGATTCTTCAACCTTCACTATATAACTCATTGCCATTGTAAAAAAAAATCCAAGAAAGAACACGGTTTCAGGACCAACCAGAGATGCTAAACCTGAGAATTGTGGGAAAATACAGAGATATGCAATGATTCTAGGAGATAGGGAGAGAGAGATGGGTGGAAGAGTTGGAGAAATGGTGGAGGAGTTAGTTGAGCTGAAGCAATAAATTCATAGCACTACCACTGAGCAAGTTTTTATAACCATGTTAATGAGTCTTGAACTGTTTTTTCCTTATCTTTGAGTATCCAAAGCCGCATAATTGCCACCTTATTTATTGTGGTAGCTGATGTATTAATTGTTGCTTCTCTGCAATTTGTAATTTAACTTATTCGGTTTCTACCTGATTATATGATCGATCTACAGATTTGGGTTTTAACAGGTAACATCAACTTCTCTTTAAAGTCTTTCCATGTAGAAAAAGTGTTTTATGGTCTTATCCACCATTGAAACTCTGTCCAATTCCTTGAAGTCTTACAAGTAAAGAACAACCATTGAAGAGGATAGTGTTGGTATTAGGCAAAGTAGACAGGAAAAATGTGTGGTGCAGTTGGGGTTTAAGGCCATGCATTGGCCAATAACCATTAAGAGTTGGGCGGAATTAATGGTTACTGCTCACCAAACATAAGAAGACGGTATTCCAAAACTTGACTTCAGACTAAATGGTTGGATGGTTCTGGAAACAAATCAGTCCAAAGTTTGCATTTTTTTTTTCCTTTTGGGTCATGTAATTTATAATATGGTCTAAATCCCAGAACAACATTTGCGAAAGATTGCATCTTTTTGACTCTATCGGAGGTAGGGACTTCATGAGAGTAGAAGAAACATTAATGAGCGCTGGAGGTGGGGTTCACGTTCTGAAAGCATTCTCGATATTAACTCGGAACAGATATGGATGCCCATTTATTCATGTATGTGTTTATATAAAATAAATATTTTATTTAATAGTCTTAATCGCACTCGCAATTAAAATGATATTATTTTTAATCAATTTTTAATTTAAATCATAAAAATGAATACTCAATATTTTTGAAAATTTTAAATTTTATAAATCTTTGAGAAATATAAAAAAATACAAAGAAACTATTTTTTATTTACCTTTTATTTAAATATGACCACGATTCATATTTGGCTCAAGCTTAGGTGTTCAACTCCAAGCATGACTTGAAACTTGATCAATTTTAGTTTAATATATATTTATTTTTAAAAATTAAAAACAATGTCACTAACAAAAATAACATCGTTTCATTTAAAAATTTTAAACTTCGAGTCAAACAGTTTAAACTTTAGCTTAATCTCAAGTTTAAAATTAAAAAAAAATCTTGATCCAAAGTTTAATCAGTTCAATTGTTGAATTTTTAATATGGGCAGAGTGTAGAGTCCACTAACAAGAATTGAGCTTGGGTCAACCATTGTCCAAATAACTAGAACTAGTTGTTTGGATGGTTGACCTTTACCATTTATAAGCTCTTTAACATTTTCATATCTAGGCAATATGGGACACTCTAACACTCCCCCTCAAGTGCAACTGGGGCTGGACATCCAGTTGTCACTTGAAATATACGCAGTGGAAACCGGACCGGGTCGCTGGGAATGAACATCCAGACGGACAACTGGGAAATTAATAATCCGGGCCAAACCTGCTCTGATACCATGTTAAAATTTTAATATGGGCAGAGTGCAGAGTCCACTAATAAGAATTGGGCTTGGGTCAACCATTGTCCAAATAACTAGAACTAGTTGTTTGGATGGTTGACCCTTACCACTTATAAGCCCTTTAACATTTTCATGTCTAGGCAATATGTGACACTCTAACACTTAGGCACTTTCTAACATGATATCAAAGTCAGTTTGTCTCGATGGCTTGGGGCGGTGCCCGATTATGTCCCTTTGCCCAATATGTCCATCAGATGTCCAGTCCTGCTCTGGATTGAGGGGGTGTGTCAGGAATCCCACATCGAACAATTATAAAGGCATTCAAGAATTTATAATAATGTGCAAATCTCCTCCTCTTGAGCTAGCTTTTGGGGGTGAGTTAGGCACTTTCTAACATGATATCAGAGCAGGTTTGGCCCGGATTATTAATTTCCCGGTTGTCCGTCTGGATGTTCATTCCCAGTGGCCCGGTCTGATTTCCACTGCGTATATTTCAAGTGACAACTGGATATCTAGCCCCAGTTGCACTTGAGGAAGAGTGTTAGAGTGTCCCATATTGCCTAGACATGAAAATATTAAAGGGCTTATAAATGGTAAGGGTCAACCATTCAAACAACTAGTTCTAGTTATTTGGACAATGGTTGACCCAAGCCCAATTCTTGTTAGTGGACTCTGCACTCTGCCCATATTAAAATTTTAACATTAATATCAATATGATTTATTAACTTCGGACCGAATCAGACATAATTGGGTTGAACTAATGTAAGCCTGCTTTTATTTAATGGGCAAGCAATGAAAGAAGAAAAAATGGAAGCTTTCATGTCTCTAAACTCAAGTCCGATCCCATATAAAACACAATAACTTTGTAGGCTTAGTCTATCATCTCGTGGGAAATAAATGTTGTAATAGTTAATAGCATTCTCCTATTAACTTCAGCATTCTTTGTAAAACCTGATTTGAAATAGACACTAGGATTCGAAAATTCCCTAGCTGCAAACTACGAAGAGTAAAGTTATCTTTTTCATCTCTCATTGATGACTACATGATAAGGTGTGTACAGAGAAGGCCTATTTTTCATATTGGCATTGATTGCTTCCTTCATCCTCTCCATAACATCATAAAAATAACTCATTGTTACCTTTTTATCACTATCAGCCAAACGAAACACCCTCACCAAAGGCTAACAAAATCGGATAATAAATTGCCATTGAGATTAAAACTTAGTATCTTCAAGTATAATTTTGGAAATCTCAAATTCAGCATTAGACCTAACATGTTGAGTTGTAACTCACTTATCACTTGTAAACATCTGTCTCAACTCTTTTTTCATCATAATAAAACACTGAAGTGATAAGAAATTTGTTTCAATTCTTGTGATAATAGGACAACACAAATTCTTACCATTAGTAAAATCCTTTTTCATTAAATTCAAGACCCATGTACGATTATAGATGAACTTGGTCACCTTTTTCTGTCTTCTGCATAGTCTCACTAATAATAAGAAAATATCTAGTATTTTCTTTAGCATTAAGTCAATGTAATATACAATACAAATAGTCTAAAAAATGAATTATACTTACTTTGTAATCTTCTTCCTACTGCTTTATAAGCAAAATCATTGTCAATAATAAACTAAACAATACTTTTTGACATTACTTCATTTACAACTTCATCAAATATTTCAAATAAAAAATCAATATTCCTAACAAGATCAGATGCATCAATAGACTTCAAAAATATTGAGTCATATTCAAAATAAATCAAAAAATTAATAATAGGTTCATGTCTCCTATTTGTCTAACCATCATATATGATTGAACACCCATAAGTAGCCTAAGTCATTCTTTTTTTTTTTCCAAATAACTTTTAATTTCATAAACATAGTTTCCCAAAAGTTTACCTCTATAGTCATCAATAAAAGGAGCTTTGTATCCTGGACCATAAGATGCTATAACATCCACCATAGACTAATAATAATAATATTGGGAAGCATTGATTGCTACACCTGAATCGTACCATCATCTAGCGATCGTTATATCTACATTGTGAGTCACTTCTCTTGATTATATGATATTATGAATTGAAGGTTGAGTTCCAAAAGTTGTCTATGATACAAAAAAATTCAACACCTGCCTTCTTTTTTCCCCCTTAAAATTAGGTTTAAATGCAATATTCACTTCTTACTGGGTAGGAACACTATCACCTTCAGTATTTTCACTAACATCTTGAACACTAACAAACGAACTTCTACTTCCAATTTCATAATTTAATCTTTTGCTTATGTCTTTGTCTTGGTGATACTCTTCAAACAAAATCTTCATTTACCACTTCATATCATGACTCACTTTTTTACAAGGTTTCACATCTTCTTAAACCTTAACTAAATGCTTCTTTAATAATTGGTGATTCCTTCACTTTTCAAATGCTTGTTAAAAAACAAGCAAATACTTCATACTAGGGACCAATGCAGCATGAGTCCAAACTGGATCCTTGTATTTTCTTAAAGCAGTTGAATTATCAAAAGCACTTAAACTTCTTTCCATTTATCTGTAAAAATAAATTAAGATATATTTCAAAATAAAGAACACATAATTTAATTATAACTATTATCACAAAATATGTATTGTTTAACTCAAAAGTCCAAACTAAGATAATTACATATATACATCTTATATATATAACCCATTTTGTATGATTGCATCATGCACAGCTCAATTTTATCTAATACAGTTCACCAATAAGTCAAAACCAACAATTCAAATATTCAACATACACAATTATACAATTTATATATACATCTTATATAATATAACTCATTTTGTATAATTACATCATATATAAAATTCACATAGAAACTCTGTCCAATTCCTTGAAGTCTTACAAGTAAAGAATAACCATTGACGAGGATAGTGTTGGTATTAGGCAAAGTAGACAGAAAAAATGTGATGGTGCAGTTGGGGTTTAAGGCCATGCATTGGCCAACAACCATTAAGAGTTGGGCGGAATTAATGCTTACCGCTCACTAAACATAAGAAGAGCGTATTCCAAAACTTGACTTCAGACTAAATGGTTGGATTGACTTCAGACTAAATGGTTGGATGGTTCTGTAACCAAATCAGTCCAAAGTTTGCATTTTTTTTTTCTTTTGGGTCATGTAATTTATAATATGGTCTAATTCCCAGAACGATATTTGGGAAAGATTGCATCTTTTTGACTATTGAAGGTAGGGACTTCATGATAGTAGAAGAAACATTAACGAGCGCTGGAGGTGGGGTTCACCTTCTGAAAGCATTCTCGATTCTTTATGGAAATGCCAAAAGAGCTAATTCAGAATAGATATGGATGCCCATTTATTCGTTTATGTGTTTATATAAAATAAATATTTTATTTAATAGTGTTTGTTACACTCGTAATCAAAATGATATTATTTTTCAATCAAATTTTTTATAAATTTTTTTAAAAATTATTATCATAAAATAAATACTCATATATTTTTGAAAATTTTAAATTTTATAAATCTTTGAGAAATATAAAAAATTACAAAGAAACTGTTTTTTAATTTACCTTTTATTTTGATACGGCAACGAGATAGATTTGGCTCAAGCTTAGGTGTTGGACTCCAAGCCTAACTTGAAACTCGATCAATTTCAGTTAAATATATATTTATTTTTAAAAATTAAAAACACAATCATTAACAAAAATAACATCGGTTTATTTAAAAATTTTAAACTTTGAATCAAACACTTTAAACTTTAGCTTAATTTCAAGCGTAAAATTAAAAAATATCCTGATCCAAAGTTTAGTCAATTCAATATCAATATGATCTATTAACTTCGGACCAAATTGGACCGAATTGCGGTGAACTAACATATCCAAGCCTACTTTTATTTAATGGGCAAGCAATGCCATTCACTTTTATTTAAGAAGAAAAATTTGAAGCTTTCATGTCTCTAAACTCAAGTCCGATTCCACCTAAAACATAATAAATTTGTAGGCTTAGTCTATCATCTCATAGGCAATAACGGTTGTAATAGTTAATAGCATTCTCCTATTAACTTCAGTTTTCTTTATAAAACCTGGTTTGAAATAGACATTAGGATTCAAAATTTCTCCAGCTACAAGCTACGAAGAGTAAAGTTGTCTTTTTTATCTCTTATTGATGACTACAAGATAAGGCGTGTACAGAGAAGACCTATTTTTCATATTGGCCTTGATTGGTTCCTTCACCATCTCCATATCATCATAAAAATAACTCATTGTTACTTTAGTTTATCACTATCAACCAAACGAAACACCCTCACTAAATGCTAACAAAATCGGATAACAAATTAGCATTGAGATTAAAATTTAGTATATTCAAGTATAATTTTGAAAATCTCAAATCCAACATTAGACCTAACATGTTGAGATATAACTCATTTATCACTTGTAAACATCTGTCTCAACTCTTTCTTCATCATAATAAAACACTGAAGTAATAAGAAATTTGTTGCAATTCTTATAACAGCAAGATGACACAAATTCTTACAATTAGTAAAATCCTTTCTCATTAAATTTAAGACTCATGCATGATTGTAGATAAACTTGGTCACCTTTTTTTACCTTTTGCATAGTCTCATTAATAATAGGAAAATACCTAGTATTCCCTATATTTTCAACATTAAGTCAATGTAATGTTAAACACAAAGAGTCCAAAAAATGAATTATACTTGCTTTGTAATCTTCTTCCTACCCTTTTATAAGCAAAATCATTGTTAATAATAAACTAAACAATACTTTCTGACATTACTTCATTTACAACTTTATCAAATATTTCAAATAAAAATATTAATATTCCTAACAAGGTCAGATGTATCAATAGACTTAAAAAATATTGAGTCCTTTTCAGAATAAACCAAAAAATTAATAATAGGTTTATGTCTCCAATCTGTCCAACCATTACATATGATTGAACATCCATAAGTAACCCAAGACATTCTTCTTTTATAACTTTTAATTTCATAAACATAGTTTCCCAAAAGTTTACCTTTACAGTCATCAATAGAAGGAGCTTTGTATCCTAGACCGTAAGATACTATAACATCCACCATAGGCTAATAATAATAAGATTGGAAAGCATTAAATGCTACACCTGAATCATACCATCACCTAGCGATTGTTATATCTACACTATGAGTCGCTTCTCTTGATTACATGACACTATGAATTGAAGGTTGAGTTCCAAAAATTGTCCGTGATGCAAAAAAAACGACACTTGCCTTCTTCTTTTCCTAACATCAGGTCCAAATGCAATATTCACTTCTTGCTGGGTAGGAACACTATTACCTTCAACATTGTCACTAACATCTTGAATACTAACAAATGAACTTCCACTATCAATTTCATAATTCAAAATTTCCCTTCTGTCTTTCTCTTGTTGATACTCTTCAAACAAAGTCTTTATTTGCCACTTCACATCATGACTCACTTTTTTACAAGGTTTCACATCTCCTTTAACCCTAACTAAATGCTTCTTTAATAACCAATGATTCCTTCACCTTTCAAATGTTTGTTACAAAACAAGCAAATAGTATGGTTCTTCATATTGGGGACCAATGCAACATGAGCCCAAGATGGATCATTGTATCTTCTTGAAGCAATTGAATTATCAAGAGTACTTAAACTTCCTTCCATTTATCTTTAAAAATAAATGAAGACATATATCAAAATAAAGAACACATAATTTAATTATAAACTACTATCACAAAATATGTATTGTTTAACTCAAAAGTCCAAACTAACATAATTACATATATACATCTTATATAATATAACTCATTTTGTATGATTACATCATACACAACTCATTTTCATCCAATACAGTTCACCAATAAGTCAAAACCAACAATTTAAGTATTCAACATACACAATTACACAATTCACATTTACATCTTATATAATATAACTCATTTTGTATAATTACATAGTATAAAATTCAATTTCATCCAACATAATTCACCAATAAGTTAAAAATCAACAATTTAAGTATTCAACACACACAATTATACAATACACATATACATCTTATATAAAATAACTCATTTTATATGATTACATAACACAAAATTCAATTTCATCCAACACAGTTTACCAATAAGTTAAAAACTAACAATTCAAATATTCAACATGCACAATACACATATACATCTTATATAATATAATTTATTTTGTATGATTACATCATTCAACTATAAACTAAAGACATGCACTCATAATTATAATATATTCAACTTTAACCATAACTCATAACTATAAGTTTACAATTTACTTTATGTAATCTCATAATTCAATTATTCAACTATAAACTAATATATTTTGATATAAACTAATATATTTTGATATGTGGTTGGGCAACCGGCGGCTGGGAGAGGAGAGACAAGAGAGAGGGAGAGTGTTTTGAAATCTGCAAATGCGAGGGGTGGGGGCTTGTTTTAATTTTTTTTGGTAGCATACTCCCCTAATTTTTCAAAGTTTACAGTATCGACTAGTACCATGTGAAATCATCGCTATCGACATGTGCCTTTCAACATTGCTTCGTAACATTTTTTGACTAGTGTGGTACAAAACCCATATCATTGATATCAAGCATGAAAACATTATTGGACATATATTATTAGTGATTTTAATGCAAATCATCGATCTCTTGATTAATTTGAAGTCCTAGAGTCTAGTTTGTTAACCAAATTTTATTTTAAATTTTATTTAATGTTTTGATATAATAATTAGTTATTATATGATGAAATTATAATGTTTTAAATATTTTGTATTGTTTTAATTTTATATTTATATGATGATTAAATGATTTTTTCATATTACTTGTAGTTGTTATTTATATGTGAAAATGTGAAAATTAATATTAATAAAAATAAATAAATTGTTATTATTTTAAAATTCTATTATTATAGTTTTTGAGAGAGAGTTGATGTAAAATTATAAATTATACAGTATAATATATGAAAAGACTATTTTATAATTTTATAAAATTTATGAATTATTTTATAAATTAAAAAAATTACTATATCGATTGGTACAGTACTACATGTGAACTACATATGATACGATACGATATTTATAACTATTTTCTCAGTCGTAACTAGGGATGGCAATGGGTAGGGTTCGGTTCGGGTTTTACTCTACTCATATCCATATCCATTTTTTATGACTCAACCCATAT
>JAOTAX010000097.1:43953-78378 GCA_025629825.1 Erythroxylum guanchezii | reverse complement strand
AAGTAACTTAAGAAATACTAAATAGTAAGAAATCCAATATTAACTAGGAAAATTATAGTAAATGCTCCTGCATCAATATGCTATGTTGAATACCTTGTAAATGGAGCTACATTGCCAGATTTTTGAAGCACTTGTGGACACACACACACTCATTTCACTAACTTGACATGTCTAAATTCTCATGCATCATGAGGTCTTTAAATGGATTATAATTAGGATTAGAAATGGTAAGTAATTATCTGTTCATTAGTTTCCAGATTGAATCCCTATTTCATGTTATTTACGGTGCAAACTTGTCTAGCTATTAATTTAATCCATTCTGGTGCTACAGTGGTCCATGTGGAGAAGAATTGAATTGGTATGATGTTAACCGAGGGACCTGTCGACTTTTTTCTCTCTTTTCCTCTTTCACCATGTAGCAGCGAGGCATTGGATGTACCGTTGTAGCCTTTTACACATTTGATACTTCATGTTCTGCTATTTGCTAGCATAGGATATTGTTTCGTGGATGTACTGCTGCTTCATTCTATAAAAAGAGTGATTACTTTTCATTAGTTTCAACGTTGTTGGTTCAACTGCATTAGTGTTAACATTCTCTAGGATTATTCAGAATGGTACACTGTTACAGCCAATTCAAATTGAATTGATGAGGGTACCACCATAGAGGTGAGGGTATCACTAGGGATGACAACGAGATGGTCAATTTTGAGCCTGAATCTTTATTTGTTGGCCTGAGTTTGGTTAGAAGCCCAATTGGGCTATGGAGCTCCTGAAAAGCCGAAATTCGATTGGGCTGCCCGATGCCCATCAAGATCCTGCACTTGACAGATATACTTCATCAGATGATATCTGTGAATTTGGAATGCTTTAAAATTTTCACAGAGAAATAGAATAACCCTTGGTTTTATAATCTCCCTAACCCTCTAATGCAATGGTATAAATGCTGGAAGTCTTTAACAAAGTGATATTATAACAAGAAACCTAGTTTATGCAAAATATGATATCAATAGTTTGCTGCTTTGTGGATACACGTCTTACGGAATTCATAGTATACCGATTGAAAGTATTGTAAACTAGCCATTTCAGGCTATGAAGTATGAATTGCATATTTCTTCATGGCCCAAAGGTCATTGTAACAGGTGTTATCTGATGCGGTAGATGCTATAAGCGTTCTCTTCAAGGCATTGGTTCATCTTAAACCATTGAATTATACCATCAAGCTTTATAGATCATTTACTTAACCATTCACTGTAAAATTTTATCCACAATTCCTTAATGACCCACAAGAATTGCTTGACGTTTGTTATCACACCAACTTTTAACTTTTTCTCCTCATGGTGATTCTCAAAGTTTCTTCCTTAATCCATTATCAAATGCAGAGAATGCCATCGAAGCTTTTTCCTTGAGTATAGCTTTACAGAATTTCTGTATCCCATTTTAGATAATGGGTTGGGAGGAGGTTGACCAAGTGTTGATTGACAAAGAAGAGAAAAAAGATTCCATGATGAGTTCGTTAGGGCAAGTATAAGCTTCTCTTTTGAGGTTGGTTCAGACCAGTTTTGCTTCTTGTATCTTTTCTCTTCATGTCTTTGGCTTTTAAGAGTTCTGCAGCTACACTGCTTTCTGGTAAATGTTTATCTTCACTCAGCTTAAGCTTAATGCTCTTAGAGGTTTCAGTTTGTCTCCATTGGTGACATCTTACCCCCGCAAGTTTTGGCCAAACTGAACTGCGACCAGGAATCTGAAGTTTGGCAAGTCGCTATCTGTTCTTGTTTTTTGATGTTCCGGTTCAGAGGCTTGGCATGTTTTTCTAAGTCAGAGATAATGACACAGAGAAGGCAGGCTCACCAAGTCAATGCAGAAAAATGTTTGAGAGAATCAGCATGCTCGTTGCTTCCTAAAGCATGAACATGAAAATTGATCCATGTTTAACATCAACTTCAAGCTCACAGAACTATAAAAGGGATTGAGATCCTGCAATAGAATCTCATTTTGAGAGAACTAGTTCATGGATTGTGTGCCTTCTTCCGTAGTTACATAGTCAACATGCACTTCTCATAACTAAACGTGATCAAATCAAAGTACTAATAAGTTTAAGGTGATTTATAAGCAACTCAGTATTAAGGTAAATTATTTCAAGATATATCTTTTAAAATTTTATTAAATATATTCTAAATTTTATTTTGTAATATTATATATTTTACTCTAACACTGATAATCATAAAATTTAATAATGTTCAAATAGATTTTTCGGTAAGTGATTTGCAAAATTTGTTAACATATGAATCTTTTTTTTTTTTATTCTTCAAATTTTTTATTTGAAAATTATAAAAATTGATTTGCTAATTTCAAAATTTTACTGATGGTGCTTTAAATTATTATTAACACTTATACAAATTTTTAAATGAAATTTAAGTGCTATTTTTTAAGAAAAGTAACTGTAATAAAATTAAGTTTTATGATTAATTAAAATATATAAATATACGTTTTATATCTAGGGTTACAAAATAAATATTAGAGTATATTTAATATTTTTTTCTCATAGCTCGTTATAATTGACATAAATAAGACTAAAAATAAGTTTTAAACAATTCTGTATTATTCTTCTGGAAAGAATAATTGTCAAATCGAATTTGCGCAACTGATATCCTTTTCATAATAACATTGAAGTTCGAGGTTACTAAAGTGTGTCAAATTCACCAACATGCGTGGAAGCAAAGTTCACAATTAGATTGTCACATCTGAAAGTATCAAAAGCATTAGATATGTATGGAGTAATGGTTTCAGATAGCTATTAAACACAAGCAACAGTTGTTGTTTAAGGAAAGGATATCTCATCAATTACATAATCCAAGCAGGAATTTAAGGAATTGATGATTGCCTGTATATAAAAAGAATCTTATTCTTGTGTATCTCTTCTCAAGTTATTGCAAGTACAAATGTCTAACAATTAGCTTCTGACAATTACCTTACGACTTCATCACTTCAACGTCGAGAGAGTACAACGATGATTCAGTAAAATTCTGCTCATACGTAAGATTTGGAGAAGTTCAGTAACACGCAGCCTTACTCTTAATTAATAAAGGGGTTATTTTCGAACTTCAACTTCAAGAGTTATTTCAGTTAATTGAATAATTTCAATATTTTAATTTAGAAGATCTTGATTTGTTCTCTTTATTGTTAATTTTAGAAATTTAACTTGGCTGAACTTTTTCATAATACTTTGAAAGAGTTCTACAGATAGAAATTTTTAATTCTTGCACAGAAAACAGTTTCTTTGATTAGATAATGTTGAATCAATCCCTTTGTGTAACATACTACCTGAATATTGACAGAAAGATTCCAACTAACTGTTCTTTAGGTCTTGAATGCTTGAAGAAGCAATCACAAAAATGGATAGTACATTAACTTCAGGAATTTATTTTGGGGTTTCAGGCAGAACCAAAGTCCTAGTACAGGAATCTGTTCTTCCAAGAGGCCAAGAAGTACATGTAAGTATTTATTCTCCATCTGCTTCCATGTCAAAAACACATCAATCTGCACACTTTAAAATGACATTATGAGTCATTTTATTCTTTGATAGCTTAGATTTGATGACCTTGGTCATATCAAATGATGCGGTCTTTTATGAGAAAGATCAATGTGATGCCTAATTAACGACCTAAACTTTATGGTTTAGATGCTTTACCTGTGCTTAAAGAACAATAGTTCAGAATATTATTAAATCAGCAATCACTAAGTACAAATATGTCAATACTACTTTTTTAGATGCCAAATTCTGGTTCTTATGAAACTCGTAGGTTCTTCTTGATCCCTCTAAATTTAGTTAAACTCACATTCCATAATATGAGATTACAGGTATCAATTATAAGCTAGAGGCAAGTGAAAAGGTATGACCCAACTGCCAAATTAAGCTAGCTTGCTTGCAGCTGCTCTTGTGGATATTAGTTCCTGATTTGATAAGCATGTAGGCAACTATAGATTAGAAGAGAGAAATAAGCATATATTCTTAAGTAGACTTGATCCAATTATAATATGCTTGAAACGCCAAATATATGCTTTATGTCTAGGATTCCAATGCACCATTACCAACATCAGCAATACTGTGAAGCATAATTCCTTACTTGGCTTCAATATCAAGCTAAAGAATTCAGAAACCTGATTACAAACCTTAATTTCAACCATCTCTCTTTCCCTAATCACATCAAAACCTCTTCCATTTCCTCTCTTTTCTCAATCTCTTACCATAACCATCCCTATATATAAATGTTCACTTCTGTGGGTTGGGTACGTAATATTCTCCATTGTTGCAGAGGTCATCGAAGGAGATGAAGTACAGTGAAATATCACACTACTACCACCCACATCACACACTCAAGTTCGAGTTCTCAGAATTCCCCTTCAAGTGTGATGGTTGCAAGCAAGTAGGTATAGGTTCTCGGTACAGATGTTCCATCTGCGACTTTGATCTTCATATGCACTGTGCCATCCCATCTTCTTCAATCTACCACCCTTTCTACACCAAATGCTCCTTTCAATTCTTCTCCAAACCACCAGGAGACAAGCCCCGATTCTGCAACGCCTGCGAAAGGGATGTTACCGGTTTCGTTTACCATTGCAAGGACTGTGGATTTGATCTTCACCCATGTTGTGCAAAGTTGCCTATGGTGCTTGATGATGGTGATATAAAGCTATACTTGTACAGGAAGGTGAGTGCTTCATGTCAAAAGTGTGGACGTAAAGGGAGGAGTTGGAGTTACAGGTCTAGTTGCAAGAAGTATAATCTGCACGTAGCATGTGTTAAGGACATGTTGGTTGACAACTGGGATCAATTCTACTCTGCACGTTCCGATCTCGGGAAGAACATGAACTCGACCACAAGCAGGAGATTGGATAATAGAATTCCCAGCCTGAAAAGTACCCTCCAAGCGCCTCCAAAGAAGAGCAAAGGTAAGGTGAAAAAATGTGCAGAAGTGGCTGGAGTTGCTATGCAGTTTGTTGTATCAGCTGTTCTAGGAGATCCAACAGCTCTTGTTGCAGGGTTTGTCGCATCTCTGTTTTCAAAAGCCTGATAAGAAGATCAGCAGGTATTCAGGGGAATGGATTTGAGAGACCCCTTTTGTTACATGTTCTTTATTTGAGGGGATTGTTAAACTAATTAGTAGTATGGATCCATGTACTCCTGATGTGAATAAATTTCATAACAACTAGCTTAAATTTAACTTTTATGTTCATACATGTTTATAAAAAGTTGATTAGATCTTAAGCTATTTGATGTAATCTTGGTTTGCTTATGAGAAGGGAATCATTTACGCATCTTCAAGTCTAGTTTAACAATAACAATAACAATTCAGTAAAAATTTCGCAGATACATGAAGTTTGGAGACAATCTTACTCGATAGACTGTTTATAATAGATCATAAAATGACTTCAGGTCTAATTCGCACCAGGCAAAAGCAAAACCTATCAAGCCCATCAGCATAGAACGACTTGGGCCATGGGTCTTGGTACTTCCAAGCTGATTTTTCATCAAATTTTGAAGTTAATTAAATGTTTTAAATGGAGTTCAGACATGAAGCAACAAAGTCATGGTGATTATTTAAGGTATGGCCATCCCATGGATCAATTATTAATTATTTCTATAAAAAAATGCTATAACAACTTATTCTTTGAAACAATCTCCTTAGTCAAAATTGTGGTTAAATAAATTACTATTTATGTGATTTGGCTATTTTTGTTTCATTTTTCATATTATTGTTTAATTATATCATAATCACTTTTATCTTATTTCTTTAATTTTTAAATATTTTTCCCCAAATGATATAGTATTAAATTTTTTTCAATACAACGTCCTTTTGAAATTATGAATAAAAAACTAATAAAATATAATGACAAAATTATATAATAATTACATAATAATACAAATAATCAAATGGTAATTTTTAAAATACAAAGATTAAAATAAAAAGATAAACCACAGAAGTTAATGTGATTAACCCTTTAAAAAGTTCATATCCACCTTATATTATATAGTTTTTCAACAAAGACAAGGTGGAAATTCTTCCATTATGATCAAACCCCAGTCGTTGGAAAGAATTATATAATAATTAAATAATACTACAAATAACTAAATGATAATTTTTTAAAATATAAACCATAGAAATTAATATAATAATTAACCTTTAAAAATATAATTTCCATAACCAAAAAAGTTCATGTCCACCTTATCTTATCTTTGCTTGGTCAAGACTCAAGAGGATACTATATCTGTGGGCAGCATGCAGACATCTCCAAACCACCAACGTCCCGATTCACTTGTTTATGAGAGGAATAATGGGACCCTTATTTACATGAACATGCAAGACTTTGACAATGGTCAAACTAGGACTTTGACCCTCTCTTTTCCAAAAACATAAATTGATGATAAGATTGTCCTACCTTAATGAAGTATATACTCAATTTGCTCCTAATTGAAGATAGCATAAATCTTAAATTAGGTAAACTTTGATCAACATTAGACATAGTTTTTGGATATATATATATATATATATTGCGTGTATTGTTATAAAAGGTTATATATTTATATTAAAACAACTACATAAATTTATTTTAATGTAATTTAATGATTCATATTTAATGAATTTTATACAATTACCAGGAAAAAAAGATAGAGATTTATAGGCTGAAATTAAATTTAAGAATGATGTAAATAATTATGCTTGAATTAAAAATATTCATTTTATGAGTGATTCAAAAACAACAGCCTTATGTATTCCTTCATACTATGGTTGATTGTACTTAAAAAACTGCAAACACGAGATAAACTTTTTTTCTGTATACTCCTAACCATTGTTTTCTATGTTTATTGGACAATGAGTTCAATGAGCATTTGTTCTTTGAATGCTTATTCTCTAAAGCAGTATGAGAACATTGCCTCAATCACTTCCAAATACTCATCCCCAACATGACAAGCCTTCAATCCATCCACAATTGGTTTAACCATACACCACAAATAATAACCTTATCCCTATTCTACTGTCCACTATTGTTTACAACATTTGGACTGAAAGAAACTCAAGAATTTTCAAGGATGTAGCCATGGATGTGGAGAACTTACAATCCAAAGTAATCTTCCAAATTTTGGAGCATCTCAGTCCAAACACATTGGGAAGGTATTAGAGGTAGAAATTTATACATTAACACTGTTATGCAGCTTCTCTATTTCAGATATGGTATCAACACATATTACAGCACATATGCTCCTCGGAAGGGAGTAAGAGAAGATGGAAACAGCAAGCAATTCTACTTCAATTCAGGACTTATGGAGATTTGACAGGAAATGGTTTTGGTAACGAGGAGTCGTCGGTTGTCACATCAATGTTTGCAAAGCAGATGATTAGAAACTTAATACCTAGAGAATCATTTCCTATGGAAGTTTTACTAGAAATGGTATATAGGATGAAGGCAACCTTGACAGTTTTAAATTGAACATTCAATCTTCTATGATCAAATTTGATTGCGGTTTGTTACTTGGTTTTGTACATGAGGGCTGAAATGAGGAGTTACTGAAATGTTTGTGATTGGTTTTAGGCTACTAGGGGAAGGTTTACTTTTTAAAGGTTTCATGGTAAGAAATAGGGGAGGAATGTTGGTGGTAGTGTTTGTTTACCTTTGAGCTAGGTTTATTATTATTTTGCACTATCTTATTTCTTTTGGTAGATACGAGATTTCCTTCAGGAAATCTCTACTGGTGTACATAACATTTCATATTTGTATAAAATATACTGATTTACAAAAAAAAAAGCATTTTTCATAACTTTTGAACTAAACCTTAATTAAATCCAAGATATAATAAGGGTTAAAAATTTTAATACCTTTTGAACCAAATCTTACAATTCATATTACAAATAATGTCTGCTTACTAAGTTTTCAAATAAGTAGGCTCTTTACAACATTCAAAATGCATCTTTTTCTTTGTCAATAAAATAGTGCATCCGATTTGATTATGAACTTGTGATTCACACGGCGGTCAGATTTGTTAAACATCTATTTCAATTGTCAATAAACATAGCCATCATTTAGTTATTATTTAAAAACATTAATGAGATAAATAACTTCTTCCTTGATAAGTGACATTATTAATTAATCAGTTCATTATTTACTTTGATCAGACGTAAAGTCTATCCCAAGTGTTGGATCTAATTAAAGCGTCGAAGGGGCCATTTGATCGGATGGCGTAATCTTCATATGCTTAAAAAAATCCAATGATTGGAATAATCAAATTAAAGCAGTGTCTCCTACGTTGCTATTTATAATCCTTAAACGTATGTTTGAATACGACATTTAAGGGTAAACTAAAAACATATAGATATTACAACTCGGTTGGATGGAATTTCCAAGAAAGAATGAATCAAAAATAATGAAACAACAATGACTTCTTAAGTTGTAGCATAGGAATCGTATGTCATGTGGTCTTTGGTTGGCTTAAATTAAGGGTAAATGTATTTACTTGAAACTTAACTTTGGGCTTTTATTCCATTTTGTATATACTCTTGTAAAAATTTTCAAATAGGACTTTTTATAGGTTCAAAAAATACATGTTGTGATATAAGAAATTAAAAAGTAAAGATTAAAATAAGTATTAAATTATATATCCTAACAATCGGTAAAAGTTGCTTCTTTGTGACCATAAGGTCACATGTTCGAATCACAGAAACACTCTCTTTATAAAAATTACAAAAAAAAAAGTTGTGTATATTGATGACCTTCCTCTGACGCTCCCAAAACGAAAAGCCTTGTATACGGATTATGTCAACTTTTATGAATTAATTAAAAAAAGAGAGATCAAAAAAAATATTTGGATTACAATAGATATTTTAATTGAAGTGTAGACTTTAGATGTATTAAAATAATGAATTAATGGACTAGTTAAATAATATATAAGTATCAGATAGTCAGCTCCAAGAACAAAACTTAATAATCCTTTCATTCGAAACATGGGAATTTCCAGTTCATGTGGATCTACCTCGGTGGCCTCAGCTATGTTGATCATGGAAAACGGCAAGCTACAAGAATTCACGAACCCAGTTAGGGTTTCGCTGATATTACAAAGAAACCCTAAAAACTTTGTCTGCAACGCAGCTGACATGGAATTTGATGACTTTGTTAAGGCCATGGATGAAGCCGAGGACCTTCAGATAGGTCAGCTCTATTTTGCACTCCCTTTGAGTTGGTTAAACATTAGGCTTAAAGCTCAAGATATGGCTTCTTTGGCAGTCAAGGCAAATCTAGCTTTGCGCTGCCATGCCGGAGATTGGTTGTCGAAAATCGAGAAAAGGATCTCCGCGGATTCGACTGAACTTGGTGGCAAGAGGGGTTTGGAGGGACGTCCATTGTTGGCATGTACTTGTGGCTGTGTCCATGTCAATGGCAATGAAGGATGTGTTGTGAAGAGAAAATTGCAATCCAAGAAAGGAGTGAGATTTGCAACGACACTGAATGCTATTCTAGAGGAGGAATGATTGAGGCCATTAAAGATTATGGAAGAGTTTTTCCCTCGGATAAGCTTTGATGATGTCGAATCCTCATCTCAAATATTCCTGTAAATACAACTTATAACTTGAAACCTTAATTAGGATATGATAATGGAAAAAGAAAATTGTGTATACTCTAATAAATTAATGTGAATAGCTTTCTTTGTTTCTTCTATAAATAGAATTATACTCCTTAAATTAAAGGGTAGTGTTGAATTAAGAGATATATATTAGTAATTAGTATGAACATATTTTATTTCCTTTACATCTTTCCATTCATGGTGGCGCAGAGGTTGATAACGGTGGTCGTTATGGCGGATATACAGAGCAAATAAGAGAGCAATTTGTGGTGGTTGATAGGAGGAAGATGCTAAAATTGGCAAAATCTTCTTTGTCATGAAGAATTGAGAAAAAGTATTTTAAAAAAATATTGTGAATACAACACCATTTGAACCTATGCATCACTAAGATTTAAGCTCTACTTCAATACAGACAATTTTCTACCAAGGTTATAATAATCAATTTTTTTAAAATCGAACTTGAAGTTAAATCGATAAGATATAAATTTAGGTTCAAAAGGTTTAACCGATATTAAAATATCATAAAAATTAAATATAATTTAAAATATAATTAAAAGAGATTATTTAAAAGTTTAAAATTTAATTAAAAAAGAAATTGTGAAATGAATATTAATTATTTTAGTTTAGTTTATAAGAACTTATTAATTTACAAAAAGTAATCAATTAACTAATAAATTGATTGATTTTAACAACAAAAATTATTAAGATAAATTGAAATGAAAAAGTTGAAAACTGAACTGAAAAATTAGGTTGTTCAAAAATTTTACGGCTTAACCAGTCGAACTGGTTGAGTCTTTTAATCATTAATAATAATAATAGAAAGAGAACATAATATTAACAATTATTAATGCTAAATACACACAATAGATTGAGCTAAATCATGATATACCGTGATAGAAGTCAAGAAGTACATAAATACCAACAAAATTTGGAATGTATGGTCAATTTTTTGGAAATAAGAAATATATATGGTCAATATAAAAACATTACCGGCATAGGTTTGGATGCTTTCTAGTTTCTAGTCAATCAATAAAAGCTTTCATGGGCTTAAACATATGGAAAAATCATGCTTATATATGTATATTCTAAGACATAGTAACTTGTACAGCACGTTAGGAATGTGAAACGATATAGTAAAGTTTTGTTTTGGTATAAAAAAAAAACTTAAAGAACGAAATTAATATTTTACATCTTTTAAAATATAAAAAATTATACATAATAAATATATAAGCTTGAAAAACATGCGATAACAAAAATAAGTTACGGTAAAAATATTTCTACATTAATTACCAAAAAAAAAAATTCTACATTAATTGATTCTCTATAAAGAAAAAGGATTTGTATAGAAGGTTTTTTTTATTATAGTATATAGTAATATTTTAAAAATTGAACCGGTTCGATCGATTTTATAGTAAAAAACTTGAACTAACCAATTTTTCGGTTTGATTTTTAATTTTTCAGTTTGATTTAGTTTAATAATCTTTTGTATAAAAAACCGATCAGTTTATTAATTAATCAGTCAGTTTTTGTAAACTAATCAGTTTTTGTAAACTAAAATAAACTAATTAATTTTGATTTAATAGTCTCTTTCTTCAATTAAACCTTAAATTTTTTTATAAGTAAGGATATTCTTCTTTAATCTTTTTTAAATTTTTAAATTTAATTTAATTTTTAACAATTTTACGATCTAATACCAATTGAACCTCCTTAAACTTCTTGTCCTATTAGTTTAACTTTTGTTCCATTTTTAAAATATTGGTATATAGTTGACTGATCTCCTTATTTAAGTCAAATCCTAGAAGATATTTTCCAATAGGATCACAAAGTATATTCCATATAGATGTCATCTAAATTCAATACATTTTCAAAATTTCAAAATGCATTGAAATTTACAATATTAGTTATAAATATTTAAAATTTAATTAAATAGAAAATTTAATTTATTATAAATATAGTTTAAAGGTAACTTTATTAACGTAAATCACTATATAAATTTAGTTTATGCATAAGAAATAATCATTGTAACACTTCCATCCATCTAAATCCATCATAACTTTACTCTAAAGCCCTTTAAAATCCCATCTAAAGTATTTCTAACAATACTCGAGGTTCCATTCCCAAAGTTCGCAAAACACTAAATATATATACACTAAAAATTTTAATCAATTTGAAAATTTTTTGAGAGAATTATTTGACTATGAGAATATAGGTAACAATTAAATCTTATTTTATTTTTCTGATTATATTTACGTATTAATTTAATTATCTCCTAGTATTTGGGGTTTCATGCATACTAATATGAACTTTTGTTTCTGTAGCTGTTAGCTTTTCTATTTCTAAATCTATCTCAAGAGGAATAGGGAAAATTAGGACTTTATAGTACCTAACTTGACACCAAAATCAAAGTTTTTTTTTCTAGTAATTAGTGTTACGTAATGATTTAAAAACTAGACCAAATCAGCTGGTTCGATCATAATAAATACAAACTGGCTTGATTTTCGGTCTGATTTGTGTTTATAACTTTTACGGAAAAAAACTGACTAGTTAAGTAATAAACCAATTGACTTTTTTAAGAAAACTAGAAAAAATCCATGAACATTACTTACTTTACTTCGTGAGTCTCAAAAGATGCTCTCTTCTCGGAAGATTGAAATGCTCTTCCACCATCTCCATCATTTGCTTCAAATCTTGTTTTCTCACATTCAACTTCATCCTCACAACCTTGTTGTGAAACTCGGGTTAATTTCTACCAATAATAATAAATTCACCTCAAGCACTATTGCCTAGGTGAATAGAGTGTAAACAATTGTACTTAAAAATTATACCAGGTAAATTCCTAGGAAAGACTGGAAGGGTCGCACAGTCCTACTTAAAACTCAATCTCCTAGATAGAATTTTCATGGACATGTAATTTAATAGCACAATAATTCACTACAACTATACCCGATAATAGCTATTAAATAAACAAATAAAGAACATCAGAATTTAACGAGGTTCAGCTAATTATGCCTACTTCTTCAGACACTACTAAATTGATATTTCACTATTTTCAGAAAATAATACAAGTGAAATACTACAAAAGAGAGAAGGAATTTTTGTCTTATAGAAAGACAATTTTTGGGATGTTTAAGATAGGTGAAGGAACTCTCCTTTTAAAACTTAAGGAGACTCTCCCATCTTGATAATTTTCCAATATGGGATATCAAAATATGTCATAAGTCAATAATTCTCAACCTTGAAATATTTCCTAATCTTTTTCAAATCTCTCACAAAACTCATTTTTAGTAGTGTCTTCAAATGCGCTTCAAAGCGTCCATCTTCAAATTTTAGCAATATTGATCAAGTCCAAACAATGTTGGAACTTGACTGCAATCACCACCTTTGTCAACACATCAGCAGGATTCTCAGTGGTCTTCATCTCCACCTTCTTCTAAAACCTCTCGTACAAAGTGATAACAAATATCAATGTATTTCATCGTTGCATGATAAACTTGGTTCTTTGCTAAATGAATAACACTTTGACTATCTCAATGTACTTTGATATGCTCCTGTCCAATTTCCAATTCATCAAGCAATCCTTGAAGCCAAATTACCTCCTTTACAACCTCTGTAGCTGCCAAATACTCTACCCTCGTAGTTGACAAAGCAACTATTGACTGTAAGGTAGACCTCCAACTGACTGGTGCCTTTGTAAGAGTAAACACATAGTCAGTAGTTGATCGACATTTATCTAAATCACCAGCATAGTTGGAATCACAACATCCAATTATACATTGACTGTCTTGCTTATCCTGCTGAAATACCAAACTAACATCTACAATGTTCAGAATGTACCATAGAATCCATTTCACAGCTTGCCAATGCTCCTTGCCTAGATCATACATATACCTGCTTATAATCCCAAATGCCTGTGAAATGTCGGGCCTTGTACACACCATAGCATACATTTAGCTATCAACCGTATGCATACGGTACTTTAGTCATATACTCTCGTTTTGCATCTTTCTTTGGAGATAAGATGCACTAAACTTTATATGAGAAGCGAGCGGAGTATTAACAAATTTTGACTTTTCATTTATGCCAAAATATTGCAGTACCTTTTTCAAATATTGCTTTTGAGTCAAACACAGTCTACCCAACTTTCTGCCTCTACTTATCTCCATGCTGAAAATTTTCTTGGCTTCACCTAGATCCTTCATTTCAAATGCCTGATTCAACTGAACCTTCAATCTCTCAATTTCTCTTTGATTATTTGAAGCTATCAGCATATCATCAACATATAGGAGAAGATAGATGTAGGATCCATCTTGTAGCTTATGAAAATACACACAGTGATCGTATTTGCTTCTTGTGTACTTTTGCCCCATCATAAACTTGTCAAATCGCTTGTACCACTGCCTCAGAGATTGTTTCAATCTGTACAACGATTGTTTAGGCTTGCACACCACATTATCTTTTTAAACAACTTTAAAACCTTTAGGCTGAATCATATAGATTTCCTCCTCTAAGTCTCCATGTAAAAACACAGTTTTTACATCTAGTTGAACTAGTTTCATATCAATCTGTGATACTAAAGCCAATAAAATTCGAATGGAGGAATGTTTTACAACTGGAGAGAAAACTTCATTATAATCAATTCCCTCCGTCTAAGCATAGCCTTTGGCTACTAGCCTTGTTGTGTAGTGAACATTATCCTTATTAGGAAATCCATCTTTTTTAACATATACTCATTTGCATCCAATTGCCTTCTTTCCCTTTGGGAGACTAGCTAGCTTTCACGTCTGATTCTTATGAAGGGAATGTATTTTTTCATTCATAGCTATTATCCACTTATCTTCTTCTAAACTTTGGATTGCGTCCTTATAAGTGGTAGGAATGTCATCAATTTCAATTGGAGATGCGTAAGCCACCATATTAACATAACAAGCAGGTACTTGAATGCTCTTTTTTGGCTTTCTCAATGCAATTAGCAATTGTTGCTATGGAGGATTTTGGATTGGAACCTCTTCTCCATATCGCTTCTCTTCTACCACATGAGTTTCTACATCTACTTCATCATTTGCTGGGGTAACAATTATTCCTTCAAACTCCACCTATTTTGTAGTACCATCTGTGTCCTTAACATTTTCAGTTGTCATCATTTTTAACATGATAGATTTGTCAAAGATAACTTCCCTACTAAAAATTATTTTCTTTAACTCTGGGCACCAAAGACGATATCCTTTAACACTAGAGGTGATCCCTGCGAAAATTGCTTTCTTTGCACGTGGATCTAACTTTGACTCCTTAACATGATAGTATGTAGTGGAACCAAACATATGTTAGGGATTATAATCTGTAGCAGGTTTTCCAAACTATTTTTTCAAAGGTGTTTAACTACCAATAGCAGTTGATGGAAGGTGATTGATGAGATGACAAGCATATGTAATAGCCTCAACCCAAAATTCTTTGCCCAACCCAGCATTAGACAGCATACACAAAACTTTTACCAGAAATGTCTAGTTCATACATTCTGTCACCTCATTTTGTTGTGGTGTATCCCTGATTGTGAAGTGTCTGACAATACCTTCATCTTTGCAGACTTTTAAAAATGGATCACTCATATACTCCCCACCATTATCTGTACGGAGAAGCTTGATCCTTTTATCTGTTTGAGTTTCCACCATCTACTTTCATTTGAGGAAAACTCCCAGCACTTCATCCTTAGTCTTGATAGTATACGCCCATACTCTTTAGGAAAAATCATCAACAAAGGTCACATAATAGTGTTTTCCTCCCAAAGAAGTTGTTTTAGAAGGTCCCTATACATCAAAGTGATCAAAATCCAAAATACCCTTCGTATCATGGATTGCAGTGCTAAATTTCACTATTTTCTGCTTCCCTTTGACACAATGTTCACATAAGTCTAATTTGCAGGTCCGAACTCCTTTCAATAATTCTTGATTTACTAATATCTTCAAAGATTTTTCACCTGCATATCCCAAGTGCATATGTCACAACTTAGCTGCTTCTAGCTCTTGATCATCATTAGAAGCTACTATTGTTGTTCCAATAACTGCATTACCTTGGTAATAATACAAGTTATTATTTTTTTGAATTCCTTTCATTACCACAAGTACACCAGAGATGACTTTCATTACTCCATTTGTTGCATTTATAGTGTAGCCTTTGATTCTAGGACTCCCACATAAATGAGATTCTTTGTCAAACTTGGTGCGTATCTGACATCTGTCAAAGTCCTGATTGTTCCATCATGATTCCTTAAGCAAATTGAACCAATCTCATTTGTTGTGTTGCGATTGTCATTTATTATGTAAACAACTCCACCTTCTAGCTCTCTAAAATCAGAGAACCAATCCCGATTGGGACACATGTGTTGGCTACAGCCTTAATCGAGCAGTCATGGACTAAAAGGGCTTATTGAGGATGTAACAACCAATGAAAGATCTAAGTTTGTATCTTCATACTAAGTAACATTTGAATTTGCAACAACATTTCCCTTATTAGGTTTGTTTTTATTCTTTAGCTTTGGACAATCCTTTCTCAATGCCCTTTTTGACGACAAAAGGCACATTCATTGTTGCTCAATTTGAGCCTCGACTTCGATCTCCCTTTTTTTTCCTTTAGTCTAGCTCTGCAAACGACCTCCGACTACCAAAGCTTTTACGGTTCCACTTGTATGTTCTTCTTTTGTCTTCCTTCTCAATTCATGACTATACAAAATAGTTGTAACTTCACTAAGAGACACATCAACCTTTCTATGAAGTAGAGTAGTTTCAAGAAACTCAAACTCCTCAGGAAGGGATCCCAACAACATCAAAGTCAAATCTTCATCTTCAAATGTCACATCCAAATTCATTAAATCAGTAACTAACTATTAAAACTGGTGATGTGATCATTTATAGTGGTACCCGGAACATAAGAGAAACGAAAAAGTCTCTTCTTCATATGGAGCTTATTTTGACTGCTTTTCTTTAGGAATTTCTCTTCCAACGCGTTCCACAATTTAGATGCAAAAGTTTCCTTCAAGAAAACATACTTTTGCTCTCTTGAAAGACATGATCGAACTGTATCATATGCCAAATGATTTATAGTCTTCCAATCTTTCTCCTTAATATCATTTAGTTTCTTTTCTTCAATGGCGATGTCAAGACCTTGCTGAAAAAGAGCGTTTTGAACCTCACTTTGTCACGTGTCGAAATGACTCGTATCATCAAAAATCTCCAACGCAAATCTTGCATTTGTCACAACAGTCCTTGTTAGAATAGACGAGGTAAAAGTTGTCGATGTGGTTGGTGCAGTCGTATCTTTGATTTCTATCGTCTCTGCTACAATTTCTATTCAACAGTTATCAATGCGGAATGTCACTAGCCCAAGGAAAAAAATTTTGATGTGAAAGATCAGACCACGCTGCAAGCACAGAGCATACTGAGAAAAAAACCTTAGTTCTGGTACCAATTGTTGTGAAACTAAGGTTAATTTCCGCCAATAATAACAAATTCACCTCGAGCACTATTGCCTAGATGAATAAAGTGTGAACGATTGTACTAAAAAATCACACCAAGCAAATTCCCAAGAAAGACAGGAAGGGTCACAAACTGTTCCACTTAAAATCTAATTTCCTAGAAAGAATTTTCCTAGATATGTAATTTAATCGCACAATAATTCACTGCAACTATACCCGATAATAGCTATTAAATAGACAAATAAAGAACATCAGAATTTAACGAGGTTCAACCAATTATGCATATTTCCTCAAACACTACTAAATTGATATTTCACTATTTTCAGGAAATAATACATGTGAAATACTACAAAAGAGATAAGGAATTTTCGTCCTATAGAAAGACAATTTTTTGGATGTTTAAGATAGATGAAGGAATTATCCTTTTAAAACTTAAGAAGACTCTCCCATTTTTATAATTTTCTAATATGGGATATCCAAATATGTCATAAATTAACAAAACTCATCTTTCACTAGCTTGTGAAACCACAGTTTTGCCATTAACATGCCCAAAGGTTTTTCTCTAAGAGGCTGTTCTTCAAACTCCTATAACTCCTGCTTTTTGACGATTGAAAATCTATCATGAAAAACCCCTTTCCTTCTGTTTCAACTATGGAATTCATATCCAAGCATATGACTTTACATCAAGGTTTTTCAGGTGAGTAGCCGGTGACCATGGTTGGCAGTTGACCGTCTTGCTGTAGTTTTACAGCCTTCTGCCCTCTGCTCTCTACTTGCTGCCTTCTTCTTACGGCCTTCTCCTTCTCCCCACCTTTTGTTGATTTTTTCCATTCCTTCTCCACCACGCTTTCTGCCTCTCAGAAAACCCCAGAAAACCCTTATGCTCATCTCTTTCAAGCCTCTCTTTCCCATTTCTTTCTGTACCTGTACCTGCATTTCAACACCAAAAACTCAGTAATCCCTGGATTTCAGATTCTTCCATTTCCCTTTTTCTTCTTGTACCTGCATTTCAGAAGCACATTTCCTAATCCCTACCCATGGACTCTGATTTCCCTCCCCTTTCCATCCTATAGAAATTCCCCAAAGCTCCCCAAAACCCAGACCCAAACCCTAGCTCCAACCCTACCCCCATCTCCTTGGGCACTCTCACATGACCTTCCACCTCCACCTCAGCAACCCCGAAACCTATTCCTGTTAGAGCCTCTGTTACCCCACTAGGAGCTCCACCTACTGCAGCTAACCCGTTTCCTGCTAATTCCTCTGCTGCACCACCGAGACCTCTCACTACTATTGGGAATCATGCAATTGGAGCAAGGAGAACCTGGAAACAAGTAGCTGGAGACAATTCCGACTCTTCCTTAGCCTATAGGCCACCTGTTGAGAAAGATGGACAACTTATGGTCGCCCCTAGTCTAGAGGAATTACAACAAGGAGCTAGCACATGGGAAGCAACATTGGTGGGCTTTTTCATGTAAAAAAGGCCAGCTTTTTCGATTATCCAAGCATGGGCCAAGAGGAATTGGAATGGTAGAGGGATAAAGGAGGTCATGCTTTCGGAAGAAGACAACATTATCTTCACCTTTTCCTCCAAATCGAAAGCCCAAAAGGTCATCGAAGAGGGTCCTTGGCATGTGTCCCAACTTGCCCTCTTTCTACAAATATGGCAATCGGGAATGAAGCTTGAGAAAATTCGAACGAAGAATATCCCCCTATGGATCAACATTCACAATATTCCCTTAGAATATTGGACTACAGGTTTAAGTATGCTTGCAAGTTACTTAGGCAAACCACTTTGTATGGATGAAAATATAGCATTAAGGAAACTCATTGGGTGAGCATGGACTTAACTAAGGGATTGAAGGATAGTATTCCTATTCTCCAACTAGCAGATGGCAATTCAATGCAAGAAGATCGTGTTATGGTTACTTATCAATGGAAACCATCCCTTAAGGCATAAGGCAAAGCTTGGAAACCGACGGGTAAGTTGTTCCTTAAAGGGGATTATTGGGAAGTGATGGGAATTGAGCATATTAAGCATAATGAGGCAGCAGTAACAATGAATAAGGAGGAGACATTACCTGAAATAGTACCATAAGAGAAGACCCCTATAGTTACTGAGTTATCAACTAGCCCTAGCAACTTTCCAAAGGAGGCAGAAACATCACCCGACCAGCACAAGGTTGACACATTGGCTGACAGCAAGCTTGAACTGAAGGAAGGAGGGGTAGGTGAAGTCCTTATTGAAGAACATCATCATTATGAGGATTTGGAGGACAATATGACTGAATGTAGCTCTTCTCAAGTTGAGAGACCACCAGATCAGAATCAAGAAGCTCTCTTTGAGCCAGCTACCTCTAGGAAAAATACTAGGAGCAGTAGGAAAAGCTCCAAGGGGAAAACCAACTATTTATGTCAATAGTCCTATGGAATGTGAGAGGTATAAATAATCTTGCAAAGCTTTGTACCTTAAAGGATTTTGTGAAGCAGGAGAAACCGTGGGTTTTTTGCATGTTGGAGACAAAAATTAAGGAGGAAAATCTAAATAAGTTAAGTTGTTTGGGTGGCAATTGGCAATTCATATCCAACCATCAATGCCATGCCTATGGGAAGATTATTGTAGCTTATGATGACCTTTTTGTGGAACTAGAAGTTCTGGAGACTAATCCCTAGTTTTTGCACACTCGGATTTGCTTTAAAGCTGAAAACACAAAGATTCTAGCAACCTTTATTTATAGTTTCAGTACTACTTTTCAGAGAATTGATCTCTGGAACTTTCTGCGTCGGATCAAACCTTCAATAAGCTCACTGTGGATGGTTGGAGGAGATTTCAATACTACTTTGTTCAGATCTAAGGCGGAGGGGAATTGCAATCTAAGGAATTATTCTACGGATCTATATGATTGTATTCAGGATGTTGAGCTAGTTGATCTAAAGTCTATACGCCATGAATTTACATGGACCAACAAATAGACTTCTCATTGGAACATCAGGAAAAAATTGGACAGAATCATGATAAATGGGGATTAGCTCTCCTCTTTCCCTTTCAGCTATGCAAAATTCCTAGACCCAGGTATTTCGGACCACACTCCTATGAAGCTAATGGATCTATTCTCTTCCTACAAATCTCCACACCCCTTTAGATTTAATAACTTTCTGGCTGAGATAGAGGGCTTTCAAGAAGTAATGCAGGAAGGTTTGGAGTTTTGGTGTTATGGGACAAAGCAATACATATGTCTCCAGAAGCTTAAGGCTATTAAGCAGGAATTGAAGCTTCTTAATGTGAAGAGAGGACAAAATCTGACGAAGGAGATAGACCTCTTCAGGGACAAGTTGTTTGCCTTACAACAAGCTTTGGCAACGAATCCCTCAGATGATAATTTAGCTTCAGCTGAAAAAGAAGCAATAAAAAGGTATTTGAAAGTTGTGGCTAATCAGCACTCACTGTTGAAACAAAGATCTAGGATATCTTGGATCAAGGAGGGGGATAGGTGCTCTAAGTTCTTCTTCAACACTCTGTTAGCCTGCAAGCACACCAATAGAATTACCTCAATTAAATCTGAAGCTGGGAGGGAAATTTTTGGCCAAGAAGAGGTAGCAAGGGATGGTCTATTGTTCTACAGTAAACTCCTGGGGTCAGACTCTCCCCTCCCTCTGCGGGACCTCAATCTTAGGCAGTTTGTTACCTCTAAAATCCCAGATCAAGAAGTTCACAGGCTCACTAGGCCTGTTACGGATCAGGAAATAGATCAGGTGGTGTTCAGCATGAATGTTTCAAAAGCCCCTGGGCCGAATGGACTTAATGGCTTCTTCTTCCAAAAAACTTGGACCAGTTTGGGTGGTCTTGTCAAAGAGGCAGTGTAGGAGTTTTCCTTAAAAGAATTACTCCTAAAGGAAATCAACAAGACCTTCCTCTACCTTATTCCTAAAAACCCCAGTCCAGTTTCATGGACTGACTACAGGCCTATATCATGCACCAACTTCCTTTATAAGATCATAGCCAAGATATTGGCTAATAGGTTGAAAGAGGTTCTGAAGTTTCTCGTTAGTGAAAATCAAGGGGCTTTTTTGGCAGGAAGGGATATTGGAGATAACATTCTATTGGCTCAAGAACTCCTAAAAGGATATACTTGCAAGAGGACCCCTCAAATTGCACTATTAAAGTTGATCTACAGAAAGCCTTTGATAGTGTCCACTGGGAATTTTTACTTAAGGTTTTGGAAGTGATGAACTTTCCTCTAATCTTCATTAATTGGGTCCACTAATGTATTTTTACTGCTTCTTATGGGATTATGATCAATGGGAGTTCCACTAGATTGTTTAAAGGGAAAAAAGGCCTTAGGCAGGGCTATCCCCTCTCCCCCTACCTATTCCTTATTTGTATGGAAGTCCTGACATAATTGCTCAAGTATAACATTTCTCAAGAGCCAAGGTTCAGATACCATTCTAAATGCAAAGGGATTTCACTAACTAATTTGTGTTTTGCAGATGATCTCATCCTCCTATGCCAAGCTAGTGTGCATTCGATATCTCTTCTGATGACCACTCTCAATCAATTTAAAGAGATGTCTGGATTATGTAGTAACCTCCACAAGAGCTTTATTGTTCTCTCCAAAAGTGCATCTCATCTCTCAAATGCCTTAGCTCAAGCTACTGGTATGGAAGTTAAAGCTCCCCCTCTTACCTACTTAGGGATCCCTATCTCCTCTAAACGGCTCAAGTTTTGTGAATGCCTCCCATTGGTCGAAAGGATCTAGAAAAAATTGGGATCATGGTCCAATAAGGCTCTCTCCTATGGAGGTAAACTACAGCTCCTCAAATCTGTTATTTTGTCCATGAGCACTTACTGGAGCTCTTACATTTTCCTCTCCAAAGGACTGGCTAAAACAATAGAAAGGTTGATGAACCAATTCCTATGGGGGAAAAAGGAAGGGCCAAGGTAGCTTGGAAGTCTATTTGCCAGCCCAAAGAGGAAGGGGGCTTGGGAATTGAATCCATAGTTATTAAGAATAGAATTCTTATGTCTAAAAGAATCTGGAGGTTACTAAATGATCAGGAAACTTTATAGGTCAAATGGATGCATACCTACATATTAAAAGGAAGGAGTTTCTGTTCTCTCAACCCTAAGCCCAGCTATACTTGGCTCTTTAACCAACTCTTAGGTATGAGGGGTGAAATCTATCAACATATTACTTGCCAAATTGGGGAAGGGGACAAACTTTCTCTCTGGTTTAACAACTGGTCAGGACATGGCCCCTTAATTCACAACAACTTGGCCAATTCTCTTTTATACCACATTCCCAAGAAGGCTAAACTCTAGGCTATCATTTCTAATGGTGAATGGATATTGTCAACAGCTGAGATAAACTGCCTTCACATTCCTCCTCTCACAAGTTAGGGGGAGAGAGACACCTATTTATGGAGGGGTATCCCCATTACGGAGATTACACCCAAGGCAGTGAGGAAATTCAGTGTAAGGCCAGAAAATAGGGTAGGTTGGGATACTCTGATTTGGAATAAAACCCTCATACCCAATATGAGTTTCCTGCTATGCTGACAATGAGGAACAGATTGAGCACAATGGATCGGTTACATTTCCTCACATCCCCTAAGCATTGTATCTTCTATCACCTAGTGGATGAATCTAGAGACTACCTCTTTTTTGAGTGTGGCTTCTCCAGAACAATCTGGTTCACAATCTCAACCCTCTGTGCACCTGACCTGACTACCTGGAGACTTCTAGACATAATGAAAGAGATTCCTAACCTACATTTGTCGAAAAATGATAAGGTAATAACCCTTCTCTCAACGGCTACCTATGTTCAGGCTCTATGGCAGGAGAGGAACTATAGAAGGTTCAAGAATCAGACCACCTCAATGAACTCTCTTACAGAGATCATCACTACAAGCATTCGAGAGCAACTGATTGTTAATCAGTTACACTTATCTTGCAATAGAAGAATGGCCTACTTATGGAGGATCTAATTCCTGGAAGGTGATACGTAACCCCCACACATATTTATGCAGAAACTAGAGTACAAATCAGATCTACAACTCTTGACCTCCTCTCAGGAGAGATCAATACTGAAATACACTTCGAATGTAGAATTACCTGATGGGTGCTGCTCTTCCCCGCCTTTCAATGGAAGCTGTTGTAATCGCCCTTCGCGCTTCCCTTCCGGCACGTTAACCTACGCTTCAGATGGGATCAGACGAGTTGCAGGAGGCTCGTCTCCGATTACCTGCAAATCACTTAGTAGTTTTCAAATTTAAACCCCCAGTGCTATTCATGCTAAGTGTAGATCTAGTCACCTGGTATCCTCTGTCATTGTGGTGATGCGGCAATGTCCATCTTCGGCTAATTGTCGTCGTCCTCTCCACTTTAACGATATCTCCTCATCGCTAGTCAGCTCGCGATTTCTCTACCCTACCGATTTGGGAAATTTCATAGACGGTTGTGAAAGAAATGGATAGTTTTGCCCTAATTGCCTAGTAGTTACCCAACGCTTCGTTTTGGTGTTAAAATGTAATGGCTCAAACGACAATGTCTTGTGTTGTTTTGTGTTAGTTCTCGGGAATATTAAGCCATGCTCTGGTGGCTTATTATCTTAACGCTCCACTGTATATCTTATATTAGCAATGAAATTTTTTAATTTCTCAAAAAAAACTATGGAATTCATATCCTCTGATTGCTAAACTCATAAATGTTATTATCTTCCTCTTTCCCAAGACAAGATGCTCTTTCTTTCATTCTTTATTAGTTTTAAAATTCTTTTCGTATATGTTTTACTTTTACTTTTCAATAAATTTATTTTTTTCAAGTTTCTCATACAATATAACTAATAAATTATATTTTGCAAATTTTATATTATTTGTTTATCTCTTTATATTTTAATTAAAAAAATTTAAATTATTATTATTCAAAAATGAATTATTATTTTTATCCTTAAAAAAACTAAATTTATTTAAGTTCTTCATTTATCTTTTCATATTTTAATTAAAAATTTTAAATTATTATTGTTAAAAACTAACTATTGTTTTTAATAAATTGGATTATTAATTAATATATATAAGTAATTTTTCTTAAGATAATTTATGAATATGTTAAAAATAATATTTAAACTATAAAGAATTACGTTTAAAAGATATTGAAAAAGAAGTTATAATAAAGTTAGAACCATTCCATTGACCTTCTTTAAGCATACTTTAATTTTTATGAGCCTTTAAATAAATGATAATATAGAAATACAATTATTATCATTATCATTATTATTATTATTATTATTAGGCATTATTAGTGTATTTTATTTCAATAAAGTATTTTATTTTATACTATATTTTTATTTATTCTTATAATATTTATTTTTTATTTATTAATATACTTGTTTTATAATAGTTGAATCATTAAACTTTAAACCTTTTCTTTGACCGATTTGATGTCCAGGTTTTAAAATATTGGTATTATGTTCAAAAATTGTTGTTGATAAACTAAATATCGTTTATGAAGATTAGCTTTGGATGTGGTTAATGTGATATTCTAATTCTTTAATTTAGGATGGACATTTGGTAACCATGGGGATTCCTTGACTGTTTTTCGATTTGTGACTCTGCTACATGTCACTGAATTTGTTGATTGGATCAATTTGTAGACTTCTTTAACTGAAATGTTCATCGAATTATCTGATTTACTATTTCTGTTGGGTTTTTTTTAATGGGGTTTTCTTATCTACTAATTTACATTATGTTAATTGTAACTCCCAGTTAGATCAATCTTGATAGGTAAATCTTGGAATTTTCAAATCTTAATTGTTGTTATTATAAAAACAACTTATTTAGATAATTGTTGTTACTATGATAACCGATTATTTAAAAAAAATTCAAACGATTCAGTCAGTTCAATCGTAAAAATTTTAATCTGTGTAATTTTTTGGTTTGATTTTTAACTTTTTAGTTCGATTTACTTTAATAACTTTTGTTGTTAAAAATCGATCAGTTTAACTTCTTATAAACTAAAATAAATCAATTAAAATCTCTTTTTTCAATTAGACTTCAATTTTTTTATAAATAAAGACAACATCTTTCAATCATATTTCAAATACCAAATGAACATTTCTTCTCTAATCGTTTTAACTTCCGATTCTGTTTTTAAAACATGAATAATAACCACTTATTTAGATAATATATTGAAAGAAATTAGAAGTTAATATGGAACTCATCGTAGGACTAGACTATGCATATTTGGCATACTATAATAGCAAACCCCTCTTCCATTTCTTTTTACTGTGATTTGTGAGAGAAACATGTCTATCATTTTGTTGGGAACAAGTCTTCTGTTCCAAGAACCCAGTTCTCCTTTAATCTAAACCATTCAATAGAATAAATTGGATGGTTGAAAACAAGAACAGAAGGAACAGATCTTTGGAATAAAAGATCTTCGTAACAGAATATCTGTTCCTCATTTTATTTGGCTCTTTCTAATTACTCCGGCTTTTTTGAATTTCTATATTGGATCCATCTTTATGTATTTCTTCAGTCCGGAATTGTTAGGTCAAAAAGTGGATGTTCTTTCAAGCAACTTCATCATCTTATGTCTATTCTTGTCTGTGGTGGTTTATGTTTGACATATAATGTCTAAGAAGAAAAGTGATTGGTGTATATGAGATAACATTAACTTTTTGTATTTCATGTTAATGATTTCAAAAGTTTTTTTTTTTTAATATTCTTGATTTTTGAAATGTTATCACAAATTTAAGCTTCTATATAATCCCTCGTAATCATTAAATTATATCGATTAATTTAATCGATGTTTTAAAAATTGGATCAGTTATCTAACCGGTCCAAGGTAAATCCGGTATTTAATAAATAAGAACTAAAATTATAAAAATAAGTAAAAATTAAATATTTAATTGAAATAAAAATATACTAATGTTTATTATTATATAAAGAACTAATTAAAGTTTAAATATTGTTTATTAAAATATTATAAAATTATCTTAAACAAATTTTTATTTATATTAAATTACTAATTAATAAAATTTTCAGTATTTTTATAATATACTTTTTTTAATATTTAAATAAAATTATGTTTTATTTCGGTCAATAAATAGTAATATTCTTAATGTCCCAAAATAATTGAAAATTAATTTTTTTTTTAAATTTTACTATTTCTTTTAAATGTGATATAAAATATAACATAATAAATTTTAATTAGCCACAAAAAATAAATACAATTTATTAAAATTTATTTTCTATTTTCAATACTAATTTACCCCACTTTCTTATCATCGAAAATGTGACACTCCAATAAGACAAAACCAGAAAATAAGACCTTATTTTCTTTCACATCTCTCGAGGAATACCTTATCTCAGTGCTTCAAGTATTCAAGAAGAAATTTTCTTCTTCGCCCAATGTTTTGATGCAAGGTCAATTTAGTCTTTTGCTTTAGCTTTTATTTCCAAGAAATCAAAACGGTGCGTAGGATGATTTGGGATTAGTAGGTACCAGATATTTGCAACGATTTGTTATTTGCCTTCCATTTTCACTTTCCTCTTTTCTAGGGTTGGTTACAACCGAATTGCTTAGGTGTACGGGGGTTGGTTATTGTGAGGGAATCAATGTAACCATCTGAATCTTTGATAAATATGATGCTGTTGAGGCAAATGGGTATCGAAAAACCCAATTACAATCTTAATTTTCTCCCTCAATTCTCCCCTCTCCTTCCTTCTCTGTCTTCTTTTCTTCAATTCCAAGTTTTCAGTGTATCATTTGGTATCAAAGCCCACGACCTGGCCCCAATGGAGACTCGTAGCCAGAAAGAGTTGCAAGAGAATATGTCGAAGTTGCAACAATAGGTTGCTCAGCTCGACAAGAAGGTTGAAAGCTGTTTGAAGGATTTTCAAGCGAAATTTCGTGCCGAGATTCACAATGATATCAAGACTGAGATTCAAGTTTTGTTTGAAGCTTATCTGGGTAACAAAGGTGACAACTCCGACGCGGGTGGCTGAGGCAAGGGCATTTTGGGACCTCCTCCTGGGGTCGGATATGAATGGTTGGGGCGTTTTGAGGCCGACGGCTCTGAATCTAACAATTCTGGTCGAGGTGGGTCTACAGAATCCAATCGCGCCTTCAAACTCAAATGCCCTAAATTTGATGGTTCCGCTTTTAAAGGGTGGTGGGCTAAGATGGAGCAATATTTTGAGGCTGAGGATGTTCCTGAGAGTATCAAAGTGCGGACGGTGATGTTGCAATTGGAAGGGAAGGTGTTACAGTGGCATCATTTTTTCGCTAAATCTCGGGGTGGAATGGCGAGTTTAACATGGCCAGAGTACTTGCAAGGATTGCGTGGCCGCTTTTCACCCACCATCTTTGACAATCCTATGGCCGAGCTGGTGGCTCTCAAGCAAACAGGTAGTGTTGATGTTTTTCATGAAGAATTTATTAGCCTGTTGAATCAAATCTCCTTATCTGAAGAACATGCTTTGAGTATTTTTGTTGGGAATTTGAGATCGGATATCAGTCAGTATTTGAGACTACTCAAGCCTAAATCCCTACTTGATGCTGTACATATGGCAAGTCAAGTAGAGATTATGTCACCAATAGCTCCTAAGAAGATTTTTTCGGTGTCGAGTTTGGTACGACCCCCTCAGTTGCCATTACCTGCTTCCACTATTCCCAAGTTAGTGAGTGCTCCATCATTGACAAATACCACCAGGACTGTTAATCCTCCGACTCAAAGGCCTACAGGAGGGGGACGGCTGCCGACTCTTGCTGAGATTAAGGATCGGAAGAGAAAAGGATTATGCTACTGGTGTGGGGCAAAGTACAGTTATGGGCACAAATGCACTCGTTCCCAATTATATCAACTGTTGGTTGAGGGAGATAAGGGAGAGGAACTGTTTGAAGATTGCCAAGAGAATCCTGAGCTTCTTTGCCAGATATATCCCCTGTTGAAACCCCAACGTTATCATTACAGGCGATGTGGGGTGCTTCTAGCCACGATACAATGCGCATTCGCGTTTTTGTGGGAAATAAGGAAGTGGTGTTGCTGGTGGACTCGGGGAGCACACACAACTTTGTGGATGCTTCTCTAGTCAAATCCTTGGGGCTACCAGTTTGGAAACAGGGGCAATTAAAGGTAACCATTGCTGATGGTGGGCAATTGTCTACAAGGGGCCTATGCAAGGGGTTGTCTTGGAAATGTCAGGGCTCTACATTTCATACAGATTTCTTGGTTTTACCCTTGAAGGGCTGTGATGGGGTCTTAGGCATTCAATGGCTTGCTGGTTTAGGGGGCAATTGTCTGGGATTTTGCTAACCTTACCATGTAGTTTCAAGTTGAGAAGGACAAGTGGTGTACCTTGCAAGGGATAGCTCCAGGAGCTTTAGCTTTGATGAACTCTTGGCTATGTTCAAAGGTGCTTCACATTGCTCATTCTTGTGCATATCTGTTAACCGCTGAGATACATCCCAAGGTGTTGATACATGATTCAGTTAACAAAGAAGGGCTGGCTGATTTATTACAGCAATATTCTGATTTTTTGATGAGCCAAAGGGTCTTCCTCCTCAGAGAATTCAAGACCACCGAATTCCTCTCAAGGATGAAACCCAAGTGGTTAAGGTTCGTCCCTATCGATATCCTGCCATTCAGAAAACAGAACTTGAGAAAATGGTATAAGAAATGTTAGCTTCGGGTATTATCAGAGACAGCAACAATAGTTTTGCATCTCCGGTTGTGATGGTGAGGAAAAAAGATGGGTCATGGAGGCTTTGCATCGATTACAGGCAGCTTAATCACCTTACTATCAAAGATAAATTCCTAATCCCTGTCATTGAAGAACTTTTAGATGAATTGGGCGGGGCTTGGTTCTTTTCGAAGCTAGATTTACGAGCGGGGTACCACCAGATACGGATGTTTGAGGTTGAAATTCAAAAGACTGCGTTTAAAACTCACGAAGGGCATTATGAATTTCTGGTTATGCCGTTCGGACTCACAAATGCCCCATCGTCTTTTTAGAGTTTGATGAATGCAGTCTTCAAAACAATGCTTCGCAAGAGTGTATTGGTTTTCTTCGATGATATCCTGGTTTATTCTAAGGATTGGTCTACTCATTTACAACACTTGGAGGAGGTGTTTCGGTTGTTGAGGGCAAATTCTCTTTTTGCTAAGTTGAGCAAATGCAAGTTTGGGGCAGAAGAGATTGAATACTTGGGACACTTTATCAGTCATGGAGGTATTGCCATGGATAGTAGCAAAGTAGACTGTGTTATGAAATGGCCAATTCCGAAGTCCATCAAAAATCTCAGGGGATTCTTGGGGCTCTCGGGGTACTACAGGCGTTTTGTTAAGAACTACGGCAAAATAGCTAAGCCCTTAACTGATATGTTAAAGAAGGGAGGATGGCAATGGTCCGAGGAACAGTCTGTAGCTTTTGAGGAGCTGAAAAGGGTGTTGTCTACTGCACCAGTTTTAGCACTTCCAGATTTTAATGTGATGTTTGTGGTTGAGACAGATGCGTCGGGAGCAGGTGTGGGATCAGTCTTGACTCAAAAAGGGAGGCCATTAGCATTCTTTAGCAAAGCACTCGGGCCTAAACATCAAGCCCTATCTATATATGAGAAGGAGATGATGGCTGTGATTCTAGCGGTTAAAAAGTGGAATTCGTATCTGTTGGGGAGAAGATTTCAGATTAAAACATATCACCAGTCATTAAGGTTTCTTTCCGGTAATCAGGCCTTTACTGTATCTCAACAACTTTGGGTCACCAAGATGTTAGGCTATGATTTTGAGGTGGTTTATCGAAAAGGGTCCACTAATACCGTGGCTAATGTGTTGTCAAGAAATCTACTGTTCACCGAGCCTCAATTGTATCAAATTTCTTCGGCAACAATTGATTTGATGACCAAAGTGGCTCAAACTTGGATGGTTGATTCCAAACTACAAAAAACCATTGTCGAGTTGTCTATTGATGCTGCCTCAAACTCGAAATACACGTGGGATGGGAATATCTTGAAACGTAAGGGCAAAATAGTGGTTGGAGCTGTGGTTGATGTGAAAAAGGAAATTATGGGATATTTTCATAACAGCTCCATGGGAGGTCATTCAGGAGTGGCTGCCACTTACAGCCGGTTGTCTAGTGTCTTTTATTGGAAGGGGCAGCAGAAAGAAGTAAGAAGATGGATTAGGGAATGCCCAACCTGTCAAGCTTGCAAACCTGATAACACAACAAAAGGTGGTCTTTTGCAGCCCTTACCGGTTCCTTCACGAGCTTGGGCTAAACTCAGCATGGATTTTATGGAGGGGTTGCCTATGTCCAAGGGTAAGAACTGCATTTTTGTGGTGGTAGACAGGTTGACTAAGTACAGTCACTTTATTGCTCTTTGTCATCCTTTTACTGCTTATCTGTTGCTCAGGAATTTTTATCGAATGTTTATAAGTTGTATGGACTGCCGGAGAGCATAGTATCTGACAGGGATAAAATTTGTATGAGTGCTTTTTGGAGAGAGTTATTTAACAGGCTGGGAACGCAATTGAAACCTTCCACTGCGTATCATCCGGAGACGGATGGGCAGACTGAAGTTGTGAACCGTTGTTTGGAGGGCTACTTGCGATGCATGACTGGGGAGGCACCTAGGGACTAGTGTTCTTGGTTACCACTGGCAGAATGGTGGTACAATACTTCATACCACTCTTTTATCAAGACAACCCCGTACCGGGCCCTCTATAGACAGGTACCTCCTGTGCACTTGCCTTATGTTGCGGGTGAATCGATAGTTGATACTGTTGATAGAAGCTTACAACAGTGAGAGGCTGCCATGAAGATGATGAAATTTTATTTGACAAGGGCCAGGGACCGAATGAAAGCTCAAGCAGACAAGAAAAGGACTGAAAGGTCATATGATGTGGGAGACATGGTTTATATGCGTCTGCAGCCTTATAGACAGCACTAATTGAAACACCGAACTTCACAGAAATTGGCAGCAAAATACTTCGAACCTTTTTAGATTGTGGCTAAGGTCGGAAAGGTAGCCTACACCCTTCAATTGCCCCCAGGGTCGAAGATTCACCCTACTTTTCACGTATCTCAGTTGAAGAAACATTTGGGGAAGGCTCCGGTCCAGTCCATGTTACCTGTTGTGGGATCGGATGGAACTTTGATCAAAGAACCGGCTCGGGTGTTAGACAGACGCATCGGCAAGAAGGGTAATAGAGCAGTGACTCAAGTTTTAGTCGAGTGGACAAATGCATTTCCGGAAGATGCTTCTTGGGAGTCCTTACATGACTTGCAGCTGAAATATCCTAATTTTCATCCTTGAGGACAAGGATGCTTTTGGGGAAGGAAGTATTGACGCAAGGTCAATTTAGTCTTTTGCTTCAGCTTTTATTTCCAAGAAATCAAAACGGTGCGTTGGATGATCTGGGATCAGTAGGTACCAGATATTTGCAACGATTTGTTATTTGCCTTCCATTTTCACTTTCCTCTTTTCTAGGGTTGGTTACAACCGAATTGCTTAGGTGTATGGGGGTTGGTTATTGTGAGGGAATCAATGTAACCATCTAAATCTTTGATAAATATGATGCTGTTGAGGCAAATGGGTATTGAAAAACCCAATTACAATCTTAATTTTCTCTCTCAATTCTCCCCTCTCCTTCCTTCTCTGTCTTCTTTTCTTCAATTCCAAGTTTTCAGCGTATCATGTTTCTAGTATTCAATAAGAAATTGTCAATCTTTTGTTAGGAGCAAGCAATGGACAGAGAAGTCTTTTGGGTGTTTTGTTTATTCTGCAATGGTTGTTCTCTACTTGACCTTGGATATGTTCTACGATAGGTATTTTCTTTGAAATTTGGCTTTTTTTTATTCTGTAACAGCTCTTCTCTACTTGACTTTGGGTTTATTCTGCGTTAGTTCTTTTTTTCTTTAAACCTTGGGATTTCGCTGTTTTGTTTGTTCTGAGATCTACTAGTTATTTTGAGAGAGTTGTCAATAAACACAAGTGGTTCTCTTATCCTCTTTGGCATTTTTTGTGTTCTCTATCTCTGTATTCTCTTTGTATGTTATAAAGTATCCTTTCATATCATCAATATGATCTGCGATTTTACATATTAGGGAAGATTTCTGGACATGGATCTGTCGATGACCCATTGTGAAGAAGAAGAAGAATAGTACTTACGGTTCTTCTCGATTCAAATTTAACTGGTCGGTTTAACAATAAATCGACCGGTTTTCATTCATAATGATTAATAATAAAAACTGAAATAAAAATCAGGCTGATTTGAGGTTAATTCGGTTGAATCAGCTGATCCAATCCGATTTTAAAATCGTTACTTTTAACTATTATAAAACTTCTCATATTTATGCTCCAAAAGAATTATATACTCATGGTTTAAAAAGTTTTTCAAGAATGGGTGCACATGAAAACGAAAATTTGAAATAAAGAAAAGAAAAGCAATTTGAAAACTTATAAAACTGACCCCGACACCATTTATTAGAATTTGGGCAACAAATAATAATATTAAGGTAAAAAGATATAAGACTTTACTTATATTTTAAGTAATTTAAAAAAAACTCATTATAGTTTTTAATTTAAAAAAACTCATTTTCTTATACTTTTATTAAAAAATAACTACGAAATATCATAGAATGAACATCATATACAGATCAATTAAATATTATAAACATGATGACTTTATACAACTTTTAAACATACTCAAACTAATTAAACTTGACTAAACTTAACAATTTATTATAATTATCTTAAATTATTAATTTGAGTTAGATTTAATTGATTTTGATCAATTTAAAATTTGCATTAAGTCATCATATCTACAATATTTGATTGGTTCATGTGTAATATTTATGTAATTTGTATTTTTATTAATTTTTAATAAAATTCTAAAAGAATAGATTTATCTAAAACATTAAAAATCACAAAAAATTTCATGAAAATTTTAAAAGTCATTGAAATTACAATGGAGATTTATGCCTTTTACCCATATTATTAATAACATGAATACATCTCAATCAAGTAAACTTCCGTAAGTTTAAAGCACATGTAAACAACAAAATTAGAAGAACATCTCTTAAATGTTTTGGAAATGTAATACGTAACGGTACCTTAGTTACGTATTTCAAATTGAACGTGAAAATGCAAGAAACGAAGAAATGTGAAAAATACTTGATTTCGGTCCCCGTAACTTCAAACGAGCTTTTCGAAGCCGAAATGAGCGTGAATCTACCGCCGTCCTCACGGAAACTACTCTCCAGGACGCGAGTAAGGTCTTTCTACAATTTTCTCAAAACGTAAGCTTTCTTAACGGGTCAGAGAATCTTTATGCTTACGATTGATTATATGAGCAAGTGCAGGAGACCTTAACCTTTATATATAATATCTATATCGAACTTCCCCATCACAAGATCTATATGGGTCTGGTCTATACTGATTGAGATCTATTTTCCACCCAGATTTCAACCTATTGATTTAGATCATTTATGAGGCCACTTTATTATCTTTATCTGAATCAAATTACGTAACTTAATCGATAAATTATTAAAAAACCAAAAAAATACAATTAAATATTGTCCAAAGAAAAAGCAAGACTCTTTGAATTCTACTTAGCAATCTTCTCCACACACCACTACATACATGACACTCAAGTTGATGATATAATATACAAAAACGCGTCAAGAATATATCAATTAGGTTTAAATATATTTATTGGTGAATTAGAAGGCCAAAGTGCAGGCTTTTTTTTTTTAGATCAGGTTGTTCCTTTTTTTATTTTTATTTCTTGTTTTAAAATTATTTTTACTAATAAAATAATTTAGTTGTAGAAATAATAAATGTATAATGACGTGAAATTTACTTTTTTTTATTTAATTATCTTCAGTTTGTAGTTGTGAAATTTACTTTTTTTATTTAATTATCTTTAGTTTGTAATTGTATTAACTGGCATAAGGCCTTACAAGGGGATGTGAAACCAAATTGATTTGTAGTATAGTAAAGCAAGAGTATCATCCCACAGAGATCAAAACACATGGAAGATTTTTTTTACTTTCAAGCAAAGTATGCGTAAATGTCAAAGGGAAAAATAGAAGTTGAATGCAAGATATAGGACCAGATTGGGGGATTTGTTTGCTTGTGTTAAAAAAGTGAACAAGAAAAGAAAGAAGAAGACGTGATTTAAGTTTAAAAAATTAAAACAAAGCCGAAAGTTTTTAAGAGAGAAATTGTTAAGAAATTTTGAGTAAAAAGTTCAGATTAATTAAAGACCAAATGCAAAGGTTTTCACTAAATCCTTAGGTTGTTTTTAATCATTGAAAACGAATTATATCTTAGATTGGAAAATTAGGG
>JAOTAX010000097.1:25210-43853 GCA_025629825.1 Erythroxylum guanchezii | reverse complement strand
TCTTTCTTTCCTTGTAGAATTAGGATCTTTACAAGGATATGATTTCTTTTCCAAGTAGAAGTAGATTTTTTTTCTTTACATGTCAAATTAGGATCTTTACAAAGGTAGGACTTTTTTTAGAAATCTTCATTTCTTCCAATCTACATGTCCCTTGACCATCTAGATTGTTCCTGGATCTATTTCTTACAGTGGCGAACAAGAATCTTCCTGAATGTAGAAATCCTAGTTGAAGTAGGAATCCTTATAGGATTAAGATTTTAATAAATTTGGTCACCTTAGGGTATTTCGACCTCCTCACTCTGAAAATGATATCCAAAAGTTCTAAATCTCCCTTCTTAACATGATTTTCTTCACTTGCCACCTAAAACACCTGAAATGATAAAATTAATATAAGCCACGTAATTTAGACATCAAATGAGAATAAAAACTAAGTGTACAAATATAAAAAGATAAGAAAATATGAGAGCATCAATACCCCCTCGGCGAAAGCGAAACGCTAGCCCCACAGGGCCTACGTGTCCCATGACCATTTTCATTTCTAGGATTCAAACACACAATGTTGGGCAATCCTAGACCGTAACCTGGTGGCTCTAATACCGCTAAGCCCCCCATAAGGCTTTACAAGGAGAAGTGAAACCAAATCCTAAATAAGAAATAAACATAAATTAAATGAAAACTACTATTGAACCATGACAAAATGACAAGAGAACAAGTAAAAAGGAAGGGCCAAAAGTCTAAAGTGGTGGCTGTATAGTTTTTGTGTTGAAAAGCTTCAAATTATATTAATTTTCTGTTCAGCAAGCGCATTTGTACTTTGCGCATTCATTTCTTTTTCAATTCAGCGCGTGGATTGGAAACTTTGCTTCAGCATAAGTGAAACCAGATCTCAGAAAATGGGAAATTCAAAGAAGGAACATAGCCTTGGAAGGTGACAGGAAACAAGAGAAAGGTGACTCCATCGTTAAGCAAAAGAATTAAGACTTAAGAGAAAACAGCTGATAAATATGGCACAGAAGCTTCGTAGAAGGAGGTCTTCGGTGTATTATCCTCTGGAGTTATCTGTAAGCCATTGATGTCTCAATGTTGTTCCTATTCTAAATTCCACAAGTTTCTACTTTCCTGTTGCTTTTTCTTCAAACTGACTGTATTCAAACAGGTTTTCAGATTGCAATCATACAGTTACAAAGATGACTAACAGTGCACAATAATTACCATTAGACAAAGAATAAAAAGTTGAATGATTTTGCCGATTCAACTGCAAAAATTTTAAATGGTTCAATTTTTTTGTTCGATTTATATTAACAACTCATATTGTTAAAGCCGATCTATTTATTAATTAAATTTTCAATTTTCATAAATTAATAAATTTTTATAAACTAAAACAAATCAATTAATTTTCATTTAATAATTTTTTTAATTAAACTTTAAGTTCTTTGATGCCTAAAAATAATTTTTTTTAATCATATTTAAATTTTTTAATTTTATTTAATATTTAGTTAATTTTATGATGATCTAATACCAGTTGAATCTTTTAAATCTTAAATTTCTTATCTTAACGATTTAACTTTCAATGTGATTTTTAAACATTATCATTAAATGTAATAATTGCATACAAAAATGCTTCTAGTGTTAGTCATGTCAATGAGCAATCAACTACAATTATGCAACTTGTAAATGTGAGTGATATATGGGATTAGGTACGCTTAGATTGTGAAAGGCAAGGTAATAGAAGCACCGAATGTTCTGTGTAGCAAGTTGGCAGCAAATTTCTGGTTTCGATCGATAAAATGTTAGGCCTTTTGGTTGATGTAATCCTGTGAGAAAGATCGTAACATCTTCCTACTTATCTGCGGAGGAATTAACTATACATGCACAGATAGTATCAGTAATGGTCAATTGGTCCATTGTTTACATTTCCAATTTGTTGAGCTGGTGGGAGACAACTTACATCAATACTCTCTTTCTCAGTACTGCTTCAGGTTCCACCTCGAAGAAGTGGAATTAGAGGTCTTACTAGTAAATTCAATTATGTAGGTATTAATTTTTCTTTAAAATTAAGCATAAGAAAGAACTATATATACCTCACATGGCCTCTCTTTCTTGTCTATCTCTATTCTCTCACTCTGTCAAAATGGGTAACTGTGCAGTGCATCAAAACACGAGAAGGGCAGATGGTGGTGGTTGTCTAAACACCTCCTTGACGGCCAAAGTGATTCACTTAGATGGTGAGTTAGAAGAGTTCAAGCAACCATTGAAGGCCAGCTTTGTGCTCTCACAGAACCCCACATGCTTTCTCTGCAGCTCAGAGTCTATGGACATCAACTGTCACTTGCCTCCTGTGCCAAATGATGAAGCGCTACAACTAGGTCAAATCTACTTCCTCATGCCGCTAGCTAAGTTCCATGCACGTCTATCTCTTCAAGAACTATGCGTGCTTGCTATTAAAGCCAATGCAGCTCTGGCTGATCATCATCAATCTCATGTCATGGTGTGTCCTTTGAACACAAAGTGTTCATTTTCATGGAAAAATGCATGCAGATTCCATGTGGGAAATCACCGGTATTCGAGTATTCAGATCAATCTGACACTGTTAATGAGCATATTCCGGCGGGGTATCGCGATCAGTAATCGATCTAGATTACAAATCTAGAACAGATACGGTCTTCTTTAGATAGCAATACTTTTTTCTTAGTTTCAAGCTTTGTTATATAAAAATATATTTCATACCTAAAAGAACATTGCAGCTTAAATGAATTTGGTGGTACTGATTTATCTTTGGTGATTTCCAACTGTTTTCTTTATGTATTTAAGGAATTTGAGGAGATCATTAGACACTCTTATCCTACATGATAGAGAGTTGTTTATGATAGTCAGCCTAATTCTGCCATTAAATTTGAATTAATTCTGTTTAAAGCATATATTGTTATGAATATGTTGCTTTATTTAAAGCATGAATTAATCCCAATATATTATTATAGAGCATGACTGTACAACAAGAATATATGTTAAACCTTCCGTGTGGTTTAAATGAATTTAAAAAGTGCTCTTTCTTGGTTAAAAGAAAAGCAAGTTGATAATGTCATCTTGGAGTTTGATTGTTTGATGGCTATTCAAGCTATTTTGGTTTTTTCTTTGAATTTGTCTGAGATTGGGAAAAGCAAGTTGATAATGTCATCTAGGAGTTTGATTGTTTGATGGCTATTCAAGTTATTTTGGTTTTTTCTTTGAATTTGTCTGAGATTGGAACTTTGGTCCTTGATTGCCTCTCGCTCAAGCGTCAATTCCTTTATTTGTCTTTTCATTGGACGCATAAGATTGCCAATAAGATGGCTCATTCATTGACTAGGGTAGCCTTATTATATGCAGACCTTGATCATTTAGATGCTAGTCCTTCTTGTTTAGATTCCATTTTAATTTCTGCTTGTTCTTCTTGTTTTGCCATTGATGTTGAAAGGCCTTTAAGATTCAGGTGTATAGGATAAGCCTATTGGTTTTGGTTAATTTTAGTACCTTTCTATTCTCTGGTTTTGTATTTTTAGCTGTTAATTTCAAAAAATATCTCTTTTTTTAGATTTTAATTAAAAAAATAATGTTAAGAAACATATAATATGAACATTATACGTGGTTTAATTAGATATCACCGATATGATAATCAAACTCAACTCTTAAATTTAATGTAAACCAATTAAATTTGTCTTAAATTAATAATTTAAAATAAATATAAGAAATTATATATTAGTTTAAGTCACAAGACGCAAAGCCTTAATCAAAAAGAGTGACACATGACTTTTGCGAAGGAAAACCAATTGAAGGTATGAAATAATGAATCCATATAAAGAGTAAGTCCAAAATAAAAGAAGCAAGCTTTCTTCTTCAAGTTCCTCTTCTAAATTCTTCATCTTTCAAGCTTAGAAACAAGCTTGATCGTCTCCCTTTCCTCTTCAAAGCCTTAGTCTGGTGCTTAAAGCCTCCCAAAAGCCAAAACTAAGACCTGAAAACTAAAACTTATTTAAGCCAAAACCTTTGTATCAAAGCTTTCTTTTCCTTTTCTTTTTTTCTCAAAACCCCAAAATCTTAATTTGTAACGCTTCACATGTTCTAAGCTATATTTATTTGAAAGTTTAACGTGAGCCTTAACGTGAGTTTATTTGCCTGTGCACTTATTTACTCTTGTTTATGCAAATATAAAGAGTACCAATGATAAGATCATGAATAACACAATTTACCAACAAAAAATTAAATTTTAAACTTTTCCAACAAAATGGATTACACTTGTAAAACTGAAGAATGTGATATTCCTTTGTTAAAGCCCTTTGAAACCATCCATTTATTGACCTAAAGATTTGTGAATAAACACAAAGAAAAAGATTTCAAATACATCCGTATAGGATTAGTGTAAGTGGGGGTAAAGTCCCTTATGAAAGAAGGATTAAGCACCTCTATTTTGATGGTTTTAGGAGATGCTAGGTCAGGATTCCCTGTTAAGTTATGTAGAGTCTAGTCTTTGCACTGGTCCTGTATCATTTGATTGCTATCTAAATCAATCGATTTTTCTTAAGGACAAAATCAACTTAGATTCCTTTGGCCTTGCTTGGTTGACAGATTAGGGATGGAAGGGAATAAAATGTAACACACTTCAATCGTTTGGTTGAGAGTTTCATAATGGAATTGGATGGAAGTGGATGGTTTCATATTACGTTTCATTCTATCATTTAATTAATAATAATATTTTTTATATAATTAATAATAAATTGTATATAATTAATAATATAATAAAATTTTTATTAATGAAAATAGAAAATATATATATAATATTATTCTTTAATTGTTTCTATATATTTGTATATAAATAAAAATATAAATAAATTATTTTAAAATATAAATCACATAAAATAAAATTTATTAAATGAGTAATAATAATATTTTTATATAATTAATAATAAAATAAACATCTTGTAACATCCATTTTAATATAAGAGATATAATAGTCATTTATTATATATTACATTATATTCCATTATATTTATCTTCCAAATAATATTTCACTACAATATATTATGAACCCTTCCATCCCTTCCAAACAACTTTTTACTATATTACATTCCATTCCATTATAAACCGTTCCGTTCTGTTCCATTATATTCTATTAATTAACATCCAACCAAATAGGACCTTGATCTTGTAAATCAAAACCCATAACTACAAAATGAGCAAAGGATCTGTATAGTCTTGATTTACAAAATTTATTACAAAGCCATGAACATTACATTTGCCTCTAAATCCCTAATCCATAATCAAAAAGGTGAAACCCTGATTTTACAAACTGATCTAACAAAATCCAATACTATAGGTATTCTGCTTCCTCTGTCTATGATGAATTATTGATGGCATGTCTAAATACAACATTTTGAATGTGGTTCAACAAATGGCAATGGCCACTGATGCTTACAGGACCCAATTAAAAACCTCTAACCATTCAATAGCTAAGCTTTTAATGGTTGAATTCTTCAGACAATTGAAAGATTGGTGGATTACCATCTAACCAAATCCCAAAGATTAGATATCCTTAAAGTCGTTAGAATGAAAGAAGAAGATGAGACAGTTGTAAATGGGATCAGTGAACCCATCCATGATCCACTCCGAACATTAGTTTTAGTAATCTTTTTAATAATTTAAGATGATTATAATAAATTATTAGTTTAAGTCAATTTTAATTAATTTGGTTTGATTTAAGAATTAGGTTGGATCGTCATGTGAAAAGTATTTAAATTTTTTCACCTGTGATATTTATATTGTATATATTTTATTATTATTATTTAACCAAAGTTTAAAAGAAAAAATTTCTCTAAGAATTAAAATATAAGAAAATTTCTAAAAAGTTTAAAATTATAATTTTTAGAAAACCCCATTGGGTGAATATGATTATTTAATCATCTATTATTATTAATATGCGAATAGATAATAGCTGGCTAGTAGTTAGACTTTACTGTGTACAAAACCAGGGGCTAGGCTGTTTATAAACTTTTAGCTAAACCAGGGACTTAGATTGTTTGTTTTATTTATAGCAACTTTGCCATTTCAATTGAGTCGCGTTTGACTTAGAGAAAAAGACATGGAGTGGATAATGTTAGATCTTGGAAGCACCAATTCTTATTTTGACCAAAAAAAATTATCATTATGAAATTTAACATATCTCTATTATTTTATTTTTAATTTAATTTTTTTATTCGAAAACGATTTCTTTATTAGTTAGAGATATGGATGCTTACTATTGGAATTCTCCAAATCCTTTACTAAATTGATATTATTGTAAGATATACCATGATAGGATAATTTGTAGAGAGGGCAATGGGTAATCATAGGCCTAGATTCAGCTCATGAATTAGGTCTAAGCCTTGACTGGCCCGAGACTAATTTATTATAAGCAAAACGAAGAGTTGAGCCTTGAGTAAATCTAAGCTTAGACAACTCAGACCTAAAGTTAATTAAAAAATATTATTTTATATTTTTTATTTTAAAAAATATTAAAAAATAAATATGGTTGGCTTATTGCCATCCCTAATAATTTCACTGTTAATTAAATTAAATAAAAAAAGAATATTACAATACTAAATTTATTACTTGGATACATATGAAATGACAATAGAAAAGAGAAAATATCACAAACATTGTTTTACAAAATCATTAAATGAACTCAGATGATTTTTGTGTTTTTATGGTGACTGTGAAGGAGGTTTCATTTCAGCTTTAATGGCAGCTGCCAACTGATCATATGCTTCTGCCCATGCATCCTTCATTTCAGGAGACCACATTTCCGGTATTGCTTCTTTTATAGTTTCCAGTAATGCAAACTTTGTCACCTATCGACCATATTCATATGTGAGTAGAGATTTAAACTTGACAGATCAATTGAAAAAAGAAGCAGTTTTCATGATGAACACAAACATTTAGTAAACAAATGTCGGAATTTTCACCTCAAAATGTTCATTGGCAACTCCATAGTTGAAATGAGTTGCTCCTAAGTCTTTCAGAGTGGAGTCTTTTACAGTAACCTTGCCAGATTTCCTGAGTTGAACTGCTGATTCACAGGTCTGCAAGATGAAATGTTATAAAAGCTTGTAAAACAAAGAAACAGACATGGATAAGAGCAAAAAGATAAGGCTAACCATGACGAACACTGTTGTGGCATGTGGTTTAAGCTTTGGATTCTGCTCCAGAGGAACATCTGAATCTCTCAGAAACCTGAACAAATTTTTTGCAGACGGTGCGATCTCGAAGACTCTATAAAATACATCATATGGTTAAACAGGTTGCTGGAGAACATATCTTTTCTCAAACTTGCTCTGAATGGACAAAGGATTAATGGATGATTACTTCAAGAAGAACTTTAAACCCAATTCTCCGGCATTCTTCTTCATTGAACTCCATGATTGGACTACCAGAGCTTCTTGCTGTTCAGTAAATGCACTAACTTGTAAACTTCTGTTCCTGCCAGTGCCTTTGATTACACAAAGATCAAACCATAGCACCCAGAAAAGAAAAAAAGCCAGGATGCTTTTCTGAAGTTCACTTACCGAAAGATTCTCGATTTCTGCAGACAAACTGAAGAGACGATCCATTTCTCCTGACAAATGAAAGCTCCTTGGCTTGTTGACGCAGGAGTCTTAGATTAACACTCTGAAATATGCAATTCTTAGGCAGATCTTTTGCATCACAGCCCATGATCCCTTTGAACAGTAAAGGATGATGTACGGGTAAGAGCAAGTTCTCTGTAAGCAAGTTCTCTGTAAAAAGAAAAGAAATTGGAAAAAAGAAGGGAATATTCATACCACTAGAGGAGCCTGTAGTAGCCATAGACCTAAGAGAGCAAGTGCTGAGAATCATAGCTTTCAGAGAAGGCGAGACTTGGTTTCAAGTTTCAACCACGTTCTGTGCTAAATGGAAGCTTGGTTGTTTTTATAGCTTTGTTTGAGGTGACCTTTCGAAATAGTGCGGAGCCAACTCTTGCCTTGGTAATTGAAGTGATAGCTTTCTTCCAAAGACCGTCTATGTACGTAAAAGAAGACAAACATGAATTGAACTTGTTCATTGAACAAGAGACTCGGTCCTGCTAAGTTTAATAAACTATGTATAAATAGATTAATCGAAGCACAGGTGGAACACCTCCACCCGTAGAATAAAATAAGTTTTTGACCGATCTGATGCTATGAAAAGGAAACTTAAAGATGACTCTTCTGCTTCAAGTTTGCTTTGAACATGAATAGAAACAAACTTACGATCTTCTGTGGTTTCAGATATTTAAGGAAGCAAGGATTCTCCATAGATAAACCAACAACGGCCTGCAAGTGAAACAATATCCAGGCTTCCACAAAATGCCACAGACAGTGAAAGAGCTTCCAGGGAACATTTTTTAGCAAATCAATTTGCAGCTAAAACTCAATATCCCTGCTTCTTGGACCTGACATGGCAAGGTGATTACAGACGACTATCATATGCTCACGTAATATGTAACAGTTTTGTACAATAGGAATTTGATAATATAGGCCACTGAAGTCAGATAAATTATTGAAGAAACTAGATGTACAAAGATCAAGAATGAATCTACCAAAAATTTAGAATGGAAACCAGAATACATGGTACCAAATTAACCACTCCCATAATTTACATCTGGTTTTGCAACCACTGATTCAAAAGGAACTGCAACCCTCTCTTTCACAACACATCGAGATTCACCATTTTCCACCATCATGACTCTCCCAGGAGGACATTGGAGAATCTCCCGTTTTTTTCCAGTCCCTGGTAGTTGAAACAAGTTCAAGATCTTACATTGGCCATTTCTTCCAAGATTAGGACCAAAACCAGATAAGCTTAGCACGGATATGACACCAACAACAGTAATTGCTGCCTTAGCAGCTGCAACAACGATATTTCCCAGCCAGTTGCTGTTTTTCGATGCAGAATGTGATTGATCACTACCATTTAGGTTCTCATTTGCCTCACCTGTATTTGACCCATTTGGCGTAGATTTGCCTGTGGGAGGACAGTGTGACAGACAATGAGTGTCACTAAAAAGGGACGTTGGAGCACGGTTGGGATATGGAGGAAGCAAAAGATCATTCTCATGTTTCACCGTTTCACCAGCAAATGCAGACGCTTCTTGTATTACTTCCAACTCTTGTCCTTTATAATCTTTTAGTTTATCCAATAACATCTTCCGGCTGCGTTCAATTTCGCCGAGAGCAACTTCCCTTTCATAGCGTTGCTGCTGCTGCAAAACCTAGCCAGCAGATGGAAACAATCAACAACCTACCCTAGCCATTAATTCTGGTATCTAATAATACAACCTTTTTGTTAACATATTTAAAAAAGTGTATGACATTAGACAGAAGACTTCACATAGTTGCTACATATGCAAACAATATCAATTAAAACTCATTACCATGAAAGTACAGACTGCATTCATCAACAGTAGTTAACATATCAACAAATTATTGCCTCTACCTTGGAGATTTTGTAGTGATACATACAGAAGTATGTTGATGCCCACATACTCGCTAATATAAATAAGAAGAAGATGAGACTAAATTTATATGTTTTAAATTAGAAACATGGAATCAAGAAATTATTCTCTTAATACCTTCCATATCATACACACTGAAGCAGCAGACTGTGCCTCATTCAAATGAATATCAACATAGAAAGAATATCACTCCAGTTCTATGCAAACCTTAAAACAGAACACACAAATATCACCAGCTTAAACAAAGATGACCCCCTCAGCTTCGCAACAATTTAGATGAATACAACTGATCTGTGATAAATGAGGGATTGATCATTCAAGCACATAGTATAAATGACAATCGATCACACAGTACCACATAACAGAGTGTGCCCTTCCAGAGTTTCTTTTTTTTTATATATACAAAGCAAGCAAAATAATGCACACAAAGATTCAAATAAGAGGAGCTAACATATGTTATAGGGATCAAACACATTACAGGTGCTATAGACATCAAACACGAAACTGAAATTTTATCAGCAAAATCATCATTGTGGTTAATTGATGCAAATTCACTACGGTAGAAGCATGTAAATTTCTGCAATCATAATATAGTTGCAGGTCAAAATATTAAAGCGCAAGTATACTTTAGAAAAGCTCAACAGAACTGTGCACCCGAATAACAGAGTTCTGCAAAGAAACCACATGCTGGAACATTAACGACTCCATCATTGGTTTTCTTAGACAAGTTCAGACTAAAACCAAAAGAAATAAGTCACATACATAGACGCACTCACCCACAACCACCAGTTCTCCATCAAATTCAAAAGAAACAAGATGGACAGTACAAAGTTCAATCTTTTTGGCCTAAAAACCCTAACTTTAACAGGGTATTTGTAGAACAGACCTGCAAATTAGAGAGCTGATGCTCTAGGGATTCAAGAGCATCACGGATATGCAACAAACGCTCAGCCTCCTCATCTTCATCCTCTGCTTCGTCCAACAATAACCCATCTTCAGACTGTAAATTTGGGCTCTTTACCTTCTCTTCCTTGTCAGGATTGTTGTCGCCGCCATTGATGTTGGCGGTCGTTTTCTGGATGCAATTACAGATCTTTAACCTCAAGTCTGTGGCTTTTGCCAAAACAATCTCCACCCTTTCATCTTCCATATCTCTCTATCTCCCTTCAGTAGAATAGTTCTCTCTATGAAGATCTTCCAGACATTAACAAACAAGAAAATGCAGAGTATGGTTTCTAACTTATTAGGCTTGATGGATGTGAGAGGTTTTGTTTCTATTCAGAAGCAGAAGCTCCAAAAGAACCTTCAAGAGGCTGGACCAACCCCGTTTTCTGCTATTTAAGTGATTGTGGTACACTCCCAGGAGATAGATTCTATCTGCATCACATTAAAATATATACATGTTTTATTATTTAAAAATATATTTTAATGAAGAAAATACTTTTTTAAAAAACTATTTATTTTTTGTCCAATTAATAATCATATAATTTAATATTTTCTGTCGTATGCTTAATGATTAATAGAGAAGAATTTGTATATTAATAAGTATTTTTTTTTAAGAATATATTAATAAGTATTAATGGCATATTTGTTAGTTTGGTACGACAATAAAATAATTATTTATTAAATTTTTCTATAAGATTTTATAATTAAAATTAAAATTAAAATAATTTTATTTTCATTTTTCTTTTATAAATAATTAATATTTAAGTTTTTAATTAATTAAAAATTATAAATCTTCTTATTATTTTATTTACTTTCATATTTGCATCTTATTATATTTATATTGAATAGAATAACTAAAATTTTATTTTGCACTAATAAATAATAATATAGTAATTTTTTTACTCATATTTAGTTACTATATAATTTATTTTATAAGCAATTAATCTATTTAATGATTTAATAAATTATTAATTTTAAAATAATTATGACTAATTTTAGGATAAAATGAAATAAAAATTATTAAAAACACTTACTTCACTAAAATAATTGTAAAAATTATAATATGTAATTTGAATAATAATATTCTAATAATTTCAAGTTATGCTCATTTCTTGTAAAAATAAATATTTATAATTTATTTCAATTTTGTCGTTCCTTATTTTATCTATTTGTTATAATCAAACAAATAAAATTTAGAGAAGCAAAGCTGCATTTTCATTTCATTTTTTATTTTTCATTTTTCACACATATACATATCAAATAGAGAAATTTACATATGTATTGCCTAAACATGACCAATAACAAGACTATGTAAATGTTGTAACCCTAATTTCTCTTAAGGATAACGATTTTCTTAAACAGATCGAGAGACTCAACCTGAGGCCCGAAATTTATATATAAAACGACGTCATCTTGATATTTTATTTTTTAAAAAATTAGGTCTAACCGAGTTGGGTTGGGCTCAGGTTACCTCTCCTAAGTCCGGTCCAGTACATTATCATCATTGATTTCTCTGGCACCATACTCCACCAACAATTTCAAACCCAGACAGATATGCACTAAAGACCAATGACATCCTTAAGGTTAGAGGCTGTACATTGTATTCACTGTACCATGGAGTCTCAGTTCTGCTTCTGTCTATACTTTATAACCACAGCTGGAAAGTCCAGATCAAAATAACCACCATCTTCCTTTCTTGCTCGTTTCTGAGACAAGCATACACTATCATCTGAACTTGCAGAGGCTGAACTGAAGGTCCCTCGAGCTCAGATGCCCCACCTACCATACTTTGGTCACTACTTTAAACTATAGAATTTAATAATATGCGATGGGATTGTTCCTAAAGAAGGGTTCTAAACAATTTCCATGGAAGTTTTTCAAGCATAAAACTGTGTTTTTGAATATGCTGGTATGGCAGGTAGTTTCTGTACAAGTTCAATCAAATTTCAGAATTTCCATTGAAGTTTCTGAAGCATGAAGCTTTGGTAGCTTCCGTACTAGTTCAATCAAATTTGTCTTCCCCTGCAATTCAATAAATATGTGAAGTTCTTTGTAACAGCTGAACTCACGTTTTACTACAACGTGAATCAATGGGAACAGAAAGATTAATGACTTGCTTTCTTGTATCCATTAATTGGGTTTGGACAATCCGAGACTCGGTCAATCAGGGCCTGGCCGAGGTGGGGGAACCCAATTGCCATCTCCAGATGAAACTGCTTCAGTAAACAAAAATGATTTCCCTCTTTCCACAAGCACAAAAATTGCTTCAGTAAACAAAAATGATCTATGCCCTTTTGCCATTCTATAGTAAAAACAAACAATGTAATACAACTTGTAAAGGTATGGGCTTCCATTGTCACAACCTGAGTCATTACATGAAAGAAACAGCACGAGCACGTTCCCCTGCGTGGATCAGAAATAGAGTTCGCAATCAGCCCAAGCCCCCCACTGCTCGCTTCTCACTCTCAGCTGCATTACCTGTAGCGACTTTTAGGCTTGACAATCAAACTCTGATTTAGCCCAAAATAAAAAACTCAGGTCTAGTTTAATCAGATCTTATCTGGGCTGAGACTCAAATTTGAGTTGTGTAGGCTCAATCTAACACGAGATTTGACAATTAGGCCAAGTAGGTTGGAGCTAGGCTTTGAGTCGCTCGGGCCTTGTCCAACAACTTATATTATGAGCTCGATCTATTGTTATCCTTAATTACTTTTCTTCTATGATAGAATTATACTAAGAAAGAAACTCTAGTTTAAGCTTAAAAGGGCTTTGTTAATTTGATTTTTCAAAAATAAACACTTTTATTTAGTATTAAAATAATACGATTAATTTTAATTATTCATATAAACGTTTAATTAATAATAAAGTGTACAAAAACCTTTTTTTAACTGAAAGAATTTATTGAGATAAATCTGTATCACACGTTAGAGTATCTAACAAAAAATCCGGGGCATGTCCCAACTGAGCCTATTGGGATATCAAGTAGCTACTTTTTATAACAAATGAGCTACCATATTTATATGCCTTGGAATCCATTTAAATGTAAAGTATTGAAAATCACAAGGGTATGGATTCTTGATTGGGAAAGTAATTTTTTTTCCTAAAATTTATATGATTACGTTTGGTTCATTTTTTAAGTAGTTAGAAAAGTAAAAACTTTCATAAATTAGGGAAAGTAGTAACACTTTACTTGGATTATAAATCTCAACACCCCCTTGGTATTTAAATTACTTTCTTTATGAATTTAATTTAAAAAATATGCTAGCCAATTTAACCCTTCCTTCTCCCTCAACTCTACGGCAACTATTTTATAAAATTCTACCTCCTCTTCAACCAATGTTACGAATACCATACTAGACTTGGTATCAGATTGGGCTCTGGTACGGTACTGTATCGATACCGGTAATATCAAGTACCGTTTCGGGTAATTTTTAAAATTTATAAAATAGTCCCTAATTTTTTTTAAAAATTACAAAATAGTTCATTGTCATATTATACAGTTGTACTGTATGTTTTTAACCCTGTCTTCAAAAATTATAATAATAAACAATAATCACAATTTTAATTTAATAATTATTAATAAACATAATTAAATTTAAAAAATATTTTAAAAAATATAAATTTCAAATAATTTTGATTCAATAATTAAAAATATATAAAGTAAATATTAGTTTATAAATAATAATTTTAAAATTATTTATTTTAATAAATAAAATATTTTATTAATACTTTATTAATAATCATTATATAAAATATTAAAATAAATTTAAATTTAAATAATTTATTTTTAAGTTTTATTTAATTTATAATTATTATTAGTAATAAAAATATTTATTATTTTTAAAAAAATAAAAATTCATAATAATTATAAAAGTTGAAATAAATAAAATAACTAATTAAAAAACTTTGAAAAAAAGGGGAAAGGAGAGATAAGAGTGAGTGAGGGAAATTTTAAAATTTTTTGAAAATTTTGCAAAAAAGTTCCTCTATTTTTTAAAATTTTCGATATCGGCCAGCATTTGGCTAGCATTTTGAATACTAGCTGGTACTATCCAAAACGGGTCGGTACTAATCGGTATTTAAATCTGGTATAACCTACCATATATTTTATACTAGTTTTGGTCCGGTACGTATAGGTATTCATAATACTGTCTTCAAATATTCTTATTACTCTCCCGTTAGTAGGATTTTGAGTATTTTAGCTTAGAAGTTTCAATCGACAATCTCAGGGTTCATATTTTTCCTAATTTAACGATTTCAATTTTTATTCAGTTTGTAGGGATATAATTAGAAACACAAGTCAAAATTAAGTTACATTTTATGAAATACTGTTGTATGTCAAACACAATAATAAGAATCCATCCAACTTTCATATTAGAATTCTTATAAGTATCCAAACATGTGAATATCTTTACTTTCTATATATTTATTTTCGGAATAATCATATTCCAAATTTACGTGACTTTCCTGCCAACCAAACGGGGCCAAGCAATTAACTTGCACTCATCCAAGATCACTCCCAGTTTGTTGATGCCCTGTCGTGATTCATGGAATCGTTGCACTAATTGAAGACAATCGGTTTTCACCTCCATTAATGTAAATCCAGAGTGTATCAGCCAAGATAAGGCTTCTTTAAAAGCAATAGCTTTAACAATAAGAGGAGTATAATGGGAAATAGAAAAGCCTGAGAGACAATTAACAAACTGACCGCTCGCCCCTCTTATTACTACACCATATGACATGGTCCCCTGAGCAGATTGAATTGCAGCATCAAAATTGCACTTTACAGCTCATTCGGTTGGGCCTGTCCAACGCACAACAGAGTCATTAGCACCTATTGGAGTTCCAGAATTGCTAGTCTGAGCTTGGGCATTTTTCTATTCTTCAAGAAAGTTGTTTGAAGATGCCACAATAACTTTGGGATCTAATCGCTTATGTTGCTATATGAAGGAGTTTGGGCTTTCCACAGGTGCCACAAAAGTACACAAGCCTGACCTACCGCATCTATCTGGCCAGTCAAAAGATCCTGCAAAAAGATAACAAATTTGGAGCGACAAGATATACATCTAATAAAGCCCGACATGCTCGAGCGTGTTCATGGTCTACCAATACATGAGAAATTGTTTCAGCCTCATCACAATAAGGACATTTGTCCTCAATGGGCACTCCCTATCCTTTTAAGGTCTCTCTCACCGGAATAATCCCTCTACATGCTTTTAAAAGAAATTCCTTCATTTTGGGAGGAATTGGTAGATGTCACAACTTCTTCCATAGGCTGACTAACTCCTCAAAAACGGTGGTGCTTAACTATTTAAGGGCTGCGCTGTAATCGGACCGAACTGAGTAGAACCCATCTTTAGTAAAATGCCAAATCATCTTATCCTGATGGTTTGTCCTTTGCAATGGAATGGAAATTATTTTTTCCACATCAATATCACAAAAAAAGGTCGTGTATGAATTGTAAATCCCATGCCTTCTCATCACTAGCATTAAGTCCTTCATTTGCAAATATTCAAGCCCTTCCACTGCTGGTGACTGTACAAAAAAATCTGCATCACCCGATAACCAAGGGTTCCATACTGAGATGATCTCACCATTTCCGACTCTTCATCATGTGCCAATTGTGAGCAAATCTCTAGCTTGTAACATTGTCCTCCAAATAAAATTAGGATTGTATCCGTTCTAATAAATCAAAGTTACAGAAAACTTTGGCAAAGAATGATATCTATTAGAATTTGGACCAAAATTTCACCAGTAGGTATAATATTCTAGTTTTAAATATATACATACATACATATATATATATATATATATATATATGGTTAAAAAATAAATACCTTTTATGAACATTATACGTATACTAATAAAATATTACTAATATGACAACTCAACTCAACTCATAAACGCAAATCAAATTAATTTATTAAAATTGATAATTTAAGATAATTTGAGGGAGCTTAGGAAGAAATTGAATTGAATCTAAATGAATTTATATACAATCAAGACATCATATCAAACTAGCTCCCCCTCAATCCAAAGCTCATGCGAAGCAATTTGAGTTACTCAATGAATCATCTATTTATCTGACTCAAATCTATAAATCTCTATTTATTGGACTTAAGAAGAAATTAGATCGAATCGAAATGAACTTATATATAATTAGGACATTATATCTCAAACTCAAAATCTTAAGACAATGAGTCATAACTTTATATATAAGTTACTTTATCTTTTCGACATGGGATTATTCCAATTGTGAATTTGATCAGTTTACTTGTTATATTCATATTACGTGTGTTTTTTCATTATTTTTTATGTAAAAATCTAAGATAATGAATATTTTTTAAATAATATTTGTATAAAAGTTTTATAATCACACGGTAGCACCAATCTTTTACCACAATATAATATACATATTCGTATGTTGTAAGTAATTTGACTTAACCTGCTAGTTGAAGTCAAGTATAGCTCACGTTCTCAACTCAACCACCCCTAATCCCTATCTTCCTCACTTTAACTTCACAATTCCACGAGAAAAACATTTGTAAATAGACAACAATCTCTTCTCATTCAAGTCAATCGCTTAGTATTGTCTTCCTTGGCGTCTCGGATAGAATTGTTTCAAATAATTGATCAGACAAGTCTAGTATTAATTAGACAGCCCAGGTTGTCTGCTCCAACGTTGAAAATGTGTAACACAAAACATACTATATACTTTGCTGCAGAACTCGTGGCCTTTGTCTTGTAAGATATAGCCGTCAACATAGAAAAAGACTATGAGTGAGTATAGTTTAATCACTTAAAACCCTCCTAGTCTAGTCAAACAGGGTTGCTCATCTGTCATTGTTCAAGCTCGGCAGCCTCTAATTATTGAAAAATGGATAAAAGACAATCTTTATTATATTTTAAAATTTTTAACAGTATTATAATTATAATTATTTAATTTTCTAAAATATTCCCTTTCTTTATTACTTCAGTAAAAAATAAAAACGAAATTTATAAAATATGAAAATTATAATTGTATTAATTAATTTCTTTTAAAACAAAAAACCTATAATTACTAATTTTTAAATACGCATTAAGTAAAATTTTAAATTAATGTAATAACTTATAAATTACATCCACTTTATTTAAAATTCAATTTTTACCAATAAATTTTTTAGTGATTGCAATTGATATTTTTGGCAAGGAAACGGACAAAAATGAATAATGTTGAGACCTAATGTGATTCACACATTTGGCTCGGATCGAGTGGAGCAGCGGTCGACTTGACTGAGACTTTCCCACATTTTAAAAATGTCACAACCTCTAATTTTTCTTTATAAACCAATAAATTCTTATAAATTAAAATAAATAAATTATTTTTCATAATTTCCTTTTTAGTTAAATTTTAAAAATTTTAATAAATAAAAATAATATTTTTTTAATTTTTTAATTTTATTATATTTTTAACCAATTTTATAATGGTGTAATACTGATTAAATCTTTTAAACCTTAAATCTCCTTTAATTTTTAAAACATTTGACTTAATATTTTTAAAATATTAAAATTAAAATTTATATTATTTTTTCATCCTAAATTTTCCAGCCACAAAATCTGAATCAACCAATGGAATGAACGACCGTAATTCGTCTTCACAACATAACCAAATCGCGGCCGTTGAAACTAAATAGAAAAAATAATAACCCTGGATGGAGCACGGGATCGCTTATATATCACTCCATCACAATGCACACGGGGCTGGTGCTGCACACACACTACACTTGATTCTCCCTTTAACGTGTTACGTGCGCCACTCAACTCTCGCTCTACAATCTGTCTTGTTCTTGCTCTTCAATTTCAATGGCTATCTCGCTACAGCTCTGCCGTGTCTCGCTTCGCGCAGACGTGTTCTCCTGTCAGAATCGCGCCGCTTTCCCCTGCCGAAAGCCTTTCTCCGTCCGATGCTCCAGCGGTGATGAACCGGCTTCGGCTTCGGCTTCGGTGGCTGTGGAGTCCGAATTCGACGCTAAGGTGTTCCGACATAACTTGACTCGAAGCAAGAATTATAATCGGCGTGGTTTTGGACACAAAGAAGAGACTCTCGAGCTTATGAACCGCGAGTATACTAGTAAGTTCTTGTTGAATTTCATATAGTCATGGACTATGCTGTGTTAACTGGTGAATTAAGCTCGAAAA
>JAOTAX010000097.1:7119-17904 GCA_025629825.1 Erythroxylum guanchezii | reverse complement strand
AACTGCCTCTTTTGCTGGAAAATACATCATTGTGAAGGATATGAAAGAGGTATGTTTGAAGAACTGTAGGTGTTGAACTTTTTAGTTTTACTTTTAGATCTGCAATCTGTAATGATTTCTTTTTTTGTGCATGCTTGTATGTGATTTCTTTACCCTAACGAAAAGGCAGAGTTGTCTGTTAGCATGATTTTGGTTTCTTAAGAGGTTTCTGACTTTGTGCAGGCCACGTATGTCTGCGATTACATTCTTGGAGGGGGACTTGATGGATCTAGCTCAACAAGAGAGGAGTTTCTAGAGGTAGATCTTGTGATTATTCTTGACGTCAATCAATTGCTTTTGTTGTATGCTACAATTTATAAGGTAACTGTTGGTGTGCTTGCAGAAATTCAAAAATGCAATTTCTGAAGGGTTTGATCCAGATGTTGACCTGGTCAAAGTTGGCATTGCAAATCAAACTACAATGCTCAAGGGAGAAACAGAAGAGATTGGTGAGTTGGACCATTCTCATATGTAGTTCCACATATTTTCTAGCAACTTACTTTTTGTGATGTTCATTTAAATATCGATGCATTCGTTTTACAGGGAAATTGGCGGAGAAGACCATGATGCAAAAATATGGTGTAGAAAGTGTTAATGAACACTTCATTAGCTTCAACACAATTTGTGATGCTACTCAGGTAAATTTTCTTCTCCAATCTTCTGAAAATTTTCTAGTTATTTTACTATATTTATTATGATCTGCAAAATCTTGTTCAAATCAACAGCTTCTTGGGGGGTTTTGCTCAGAAATTACTTTTCCGTTCTTTAAGCTCAAAATGACATGATAAAATCTAGAGAATTTCACTTCTTAAAAGGAAGCAGTGGGAAAATGGGATTGGATTCAACACCATACACAACTACTACTTTCCATAGAAATTAGCTAGAGTAGCTGCTTCATACTACTAATTTCTGGAAGAACATTTATTTAATTCGGCGACCTCTATTGATTATAATGCTGAATTTGTATATTTAACAGGAGCGACAAGATGCAATGTTTCAGTTGGTGGAGGAAAAGTTGGATCTCATGTTGGTCGTGGGTGGTTGGAACTCGAGCAACACTTCACACCTTCAAGAAATTGCAGAGCTCAGAGGAATTCCTTCTTACTGGATTGACAGTGAGAAGAGAATAGGTCCAGGAAACAAGATAGCTTACAAGTTGAATGTAAGTGAAACTCGAGTGAATTCTTAGTTCTTAACCTCATCCTTTATTTGGTACACATTAACTAATTCATGTGCTTTCTCAATAGCATGGGGAGCTGGTTGAGAAGGAGAACTGGCTACCACAAGGTCCCATTACTATTGGTGTAACATCCGGCGCCTCTACTCCAGACAAGGTAAATCATCTCTGTTTTGGACTTCTCAATGTGTTTGGATAACGCTCATCCCTTTTCCATGCCCATTTTCCCTAAAATACTCTGCATTCCTTCTGAAATTTCAAATTCAACTAGACAATAGCTTCATGTACTTGGCTGCAATATCTTGCTTTAGTACTATCGTCTCAGTGGTGAATCTTGAAAACTAAAAGCAGTATGTGTTTTGAATCTTATTCAGGTTGTGGAGGATGCACTTATCAAGGTGTTCGACATCAAGCGTGAAGAAGCATTACAACTAGCATAAATATAATATGTATATAAATATACACACACAGATCTTCAAAAACTCCCACTTATATTATGGTCTGCTTGGTGTATGATGGTTACAAAGACAGAGATCATGCGATATGTTTCCTTAAGAAAAGGGAACCTGCGCGATGTAATGTTGTACCTTGTCATGAACTTGGATTCAAGAAGCTAGTAATGTAGAGGTAGTTGTTGATAGTTTCACCTGGAGTTTGCAACCAGGAAGAGAAAATAATCACGTAGGGATGAGATTAGTGAGATGGAATAATCAGGTTGTAGATTAATACCAAGTAATTTTTTTAATGTTATTATGGGTATTCCCATTAAGTAACATCACGTGATTATTGCTATCCCTAGTGACCTAATGCTTGCTCATTCTATATTTCCCCCTAAAGTTGAGTAAATCTCTCCTCTTGTGACAAAGATATATAGACATTTTTTAAATTTAAAAAAATTTAGTTTAACTATGATTAAATATAACTCTTAAATTTAATTTAAATTTGATCCAAGTTAATAGTTATTTAAAATTATTAAGTTAATTCAAACTTAATTGATTCGAATTAAGTTTAAGAGATATTAATGATATTTAATTAGTTCATGTTTTCATATTACATATGTTTTATTATTAATTTTTAACAAAGAAATTATTTTAAAAAATTGAATAATAAAAAGTTTTTTTTAGAATTTAAGGATTTTTTAAAAATTACTTAAACTATGTAATTTACCCAAAAATAAAAAAATGAGTTAATGTAAAATTATCACTAGAGATTAGCTAAAGTTACAGTACTTATGTTTTTTTTTTTAAGATGGAGGAACCCGTAGCCGCCACCTTTTGGATGCGCATTGAGTAAACTTTTGGATTGATGCAATAACCTGCAAATCATGTCAACCGAATACTCCACACTAGATAAACCATGTACGACAAGTTCGATCGAGAGAGCGTAAGTAGGAGAAATCGAACAGAAGACCTTTTGGCCCTATGTCCCTCTACTCCACCAACTCGACAACCCCCTAAGGAGCTCTAATACTTATGTTGCTATCTATTTATATCAATATTTTAAAAATTAAATTGAAAGTTCACCGATAAAATAAGATCTTTAAATTTTAAAAGCTTCAATCATTGTCATAAAATTCTTTAAGATTGAACATAATTAAATAATTTCAAAATGATTGAAGAAAACTATCCTTACTCATTAAAAAATTTAAAGATTAATTGAAAAAGAAAATTGTTATATAAAAATAATTGTTTTATTTTGATTTATAAAACTGATTAACTTATAAAAACTGACCAACTAATTAATAAACAGATAAATTTTTAACAACAAATATTATTAAACTAAATAGAACTAAAAAATTGGCCGGTTCTAAAATTTTTACTATTAAATCAGTAGAACAGGTTCGGTTTTTACAACATTTCTTTATATTATAGCAATAATGTATCCCAATTTTATGCCTAACACCAAAAACAGACTCAAAAAGTCTGATTCTAGACCAAGAATACAGAGTACAAGTTTAGAAATTCATTAAAAACAAACTCAAAAGTCTTATCCTAGACCAAGAAGATTAGAAATTCATTAAAAACAAAGAAGTCTCGCTTTCTGCAATTTTTTAGAGAAACTTGACCAAGGTCCACGAAACAATATCATATAGTAAATTTCAAGGGAATGCAATTTTTACACTTCCACAAAACTTTGTATAACGGAGAAAAGATAACAACTTTGGTACTTCCTAGCAGCAACATCCAACTTGTTTTGTCCACTTTTGGAGTTGCTGATGATACAATCATTCTTTTTCTTGAACTATGGTTTTGTGAAAAGACCAAAACTGTAACGATGAGTTAAGCATTAATGGCGGGTTCTGATGAATTTTGCTGTGGCATTGGAGACCCCCCTCCCCAATCTCTTACACGTGACTCAGCTCTCGAAGCCTGCAATTTCAGGATTTGTGTTAATCCTACACCCAGTAAATTACTAGCAAATGAACACATTTCCTAGTTTGCTATAACTTACTTCTTTCTGCCAATTTGCACGATGAACAACAAAAATTAAGATGATTGTTTCCAGCACACAACCAATCAGCATTCCTATCCATATGCCCTTCACTTGAAGATGAAACTTGTAACCGAGCAGGCCGCCTAGAGGAAGTCCGATGATGTAGTAACAGATAGAGTTGATCAGAGCAACTGAAAATTGCCAGCCTGCACCTACTGCCACCCCTGTGGAGATGAACACAATGTTAGTCAATTACTTGCAGCTTATAAGACCAAATGCAAATAGAGAAACCTTAAAACCATCAGCCTTTGATAATCAAGTCGATCGGCAAAATTGCAGACATGAGACTGTTAAATGGATATCAGTAGTTATTGCACTAGATACTGTGGGTTGAAATATAGTTGTTAGTTACCATGGAGCACAAGTTGGATGCTATTGATTAAGATTACTGCTGCCAGAAAGTATCCAAGGTTTGATGCCTTCTCTATTATCTCCTGTTTCCCAGTGAACAGCTTTGGAAATTCATTCTTTGTTGCCAGAAGCACAATTGTGAATATGACTCCCAGGATCAGAGAAGTAACAGTAGTCACAATGGTTGAAAACTTTGCGGCTTTCGGATTTCCGGCACCAAGCTCATTTGATACCCGCACACTGTAGACAAATGGGATGCACTCATATGATCACAAAACTATAATCTAACTGTGACAAGATGAATTTGAAATCAGTTTCTTTAGTCATCCTGTATTCTCATTCAATTACTAATTTTCTGTTCCTAGAATAATTTAATTGTTCACGATCAATGACAAACCTTATTGCCGCATTGAAACCAAGAGAAATCATCAAAGTCCACATTTGAAAATTCATGCTGCCATTATGAAGAAATGTAAGTTAGAATCTCAGAATATGTTTTTAAGGTTTCATGATTGTGAAGCAGGAACAATTATGGTACCAGATGGAAATGGCGTCCACTGCAAGTTGTGGATTCTTTAACCATCCAGTCATGAGAATAACTGCTGTATAGTACCATATCTCCAAGCTGTCACCAAGACAAGTGAAATCGTGAACTCCTGAATATGTGAATATGGATGCAGTGAATGTAAAGTTCTAACACTTACCATAACATTATTGCTGATGAAAGCGAGAGCTTTACAAAACCAGCTAATGACTTGAAAGCGGCAAAGGAAAACCCAGTCCAGGCATCTGGGAAAAATCCAGAGACAACATACACCAACTGAGCCAAAACCATTAGCCACCATGAGATGTTCTCCGCAATGGCAGCACCAAGTAGGCCACAATCCAACTTTATGACTATCACCCAATTTGCCAGCACATGAAAGCCAAGGGTTACAACAGAAATGACAGTCATAACCCATACTTTGCTTTGTGCCTGTAGAAACTTTTGTATAGGGAAGTTTACGGCATAAGCAAACAACTGTGGAATTACCCATCTGCAGAACTTTCCAGCAACCTCTGACATCTTTTTGTCTTGATGAAGGAGCTTCAATAATGGCGACGCGAAAAGATACAAAGGTGTTAACACCAAAGCTGTGACACCAGTAATAATCCATGATCTTTGCATGTAGATTCCTAGCAGGTTCTGTTGTCCAGCACCAACTGCTTGACCACATAATGTCTCTAAAGCACTTCCCATTCCTAGCTAATGAAAGTATCCAATTTGCAGTAGATAGGTCAGTGACTTGTGAGAAATGATAACTCAAGCTACACAAGAAAATGGCAGTTGCAGGTAAGAAACTTCATTAACAATGGAAAAAGTGCTTAGCCTTTTGAGATAAAGCATTCACAGTAGCAACATATGATTAGACTCTGGCAAGTAACACAAGCCAAATAAGATTCTGGAACATCTTGAAGATGGCTGCTTACCATGACTCCAAACGCAAATCCTTCAATTACATTCTGAACCACAGAGACAGCAGCAAGCTCTACATCTCCTAAATGCCCAACAAAGGAAGCTGTCACAAAGGCTAATGAGAATTGTGATACTGAAGTCAGTATAGCAGGTGCTGCTATCTCCCACATCTTCTTAGATTCATCCCGTGTTCTTTCTACTAGTTTTCGCCCACTCACAAACTCAGTCACCCACATTTCTATTCCAAAACTTTGTTTTGTGGATGAAGATGCTTTTGATTCTGTCACAGGACGCTCTTCTGTTTCTTCAATCCTCCTCATCAATTATATTGGAAGGCTATGCGCCTTTTTCTCCCTGCATATGTAATGCATACGTTAGTTATACACACAGCGGACTCCCTACTGCAATGCTCATTCTACATAGAAGACTTACTCCATGCAAGTTTCAACTTTTAATACTGGCGAGATGCAGGAAAAAGGGAGGAATGTGAATAGACTTCAAAACAAATGCAGGTTTTACCAGAAGTAGGTGGGGTTATTGACTTTGGATTGATTAATAAGCCAAATCTTATGCATGATTCACAGAGTCAACAATCAGAAGAAATTTTCCGGCTAAACCCACCAAATCCTTACATTAATCAATATTTTTTAATGTTGTCAAAATCCCAAGAGTGTTAGTGCCTGAAGAATCAATAGGTGACCCTCTTGAATGTAGGATCAAGAGGTCACACTATTGAAACTCACATCACCTTATTACGTGATCTTGTTATTGTAGAGAATAGACATACCAGTTGGTACTCACTTGCAGAATTCTAATCGTAGATATTATGGAGTGAACTTTTCTTTCAAGAAGCGAACCGTATCTTCATTCCAGAGTTCAAACTCAAACTCCTCCTCCTCAGCCACCACCACTACAAGGCCTTGAGTGAATTGGAAGATGAATCAGAATAGAACAAAACCAATAACAGCACCAAATCTAGGATCTCTCCCATCATTTATACTCTTAACCCTTTTCTCGCACTCATTAATCAAATTATAAAAGAAAACCTTTCCCTTCCTCGTGTCTTTCCTCTGATTATTTTGAACTGTCACTATGAAAGAGTTGTTATGTAGCTTTTCTTTACAAGTTGTTTCCACCAACCCCTTGAAGTACGCCGGAAGATAATAGTTTACAAGTACGATAAGGACAGCCCCATTAGCCAATTTTAGACTGCCTGTCCATTTTCATTCACATTTAGTGGATTTGGACCGTCCAGATGTTGTTTCCAGGGCATATCCTGAGGGACTCGTATAGTTCTTTCTTCTCTTTCTCATGCAAAAGACACGTTTTTATTTCTTTTTCCCCTCTCCTAGTGTGATAAGAATACAAATTTCTTCAACTTTGACGTTGTGACAAGAAAAATACCAAATTTGAATAACATAATTTAGTAATTTATCTTAAAATATATTATTAGTGAATTATTGCAATGACGACGACGACGTCAACAATATTTAATCAAAATGGACGCAAGTTTAAAAAGATATGATAATACGTAGTCTTAATCTTACCTAATAGAATATTAGTAAATTATTATTAGAGATGACAATAGAACGACCAATGAGCTTAGATTATAGTGTTTTCAATATGTCGAGACAATAAAACGACCAATGGGCTTAGATTATAGTGTTTTCAATATGTCGACTCATCGGTTAGGCTCAAGCCCCTACTAACATAAGGTTCAATTTTTCTAAGCATCGTTTTTTAGAAGAGTTGTGTCTTAAGTAGACTTGAGTCTGAGAAAATTCAATTAAAAAATATTTTATTTTACGCTTTTAATTTAAAAAAATTATTTAAGAATTTGACGGCCAGGCTATGAGTTTATTACCATCTCTAATTATTATCTACTCTTAAAAATGTATTTATTACACACTAAAAAATAATTTAATTAAAATACTTATTTTATTAGTTTATTTGATAATTGGTATAAAAAAAGAGTAACATGTAAATTTTCAAAGCTTATATTATTTTTCTAATAGAGGTCATTTTTGTGTACCAGTCAACGAACTACTATATTCAAATACATTGTATTAGAAAAAAGTGATAACTGTCAAGTGGTACGATTATGGAATTTGGACTTCAAAAAAGCTGAAGGCTGCTTTTATTTACATGCAATAAGCTGGAAATTCAACTCTTTATGATAAGTTTATGGTGCTTTTTGCTTACAAACACTTCTTCTTGCTTGCTAACGTAATTATCAAAAAGAATATGTAATTTTTAAAATTTTAGAAGAAATTTCTATTCTTTAAAATTTTTTAATTCTTACTTTTTTTAAAAATTATTATCTTAAAATTTGGTTAATAGTAATAATAAAACACATGTCACTTGTGAGCATTTAAAAGCCGATTTCTTGCCGCTTTTGGAGGCCGAATAAGACATTAAGGAAATTCCCGTAGCGACGAAGCCACTAGTAGTAGCCCAGCCACATATCAAGATGGAATGTCCAAAGTGAGTCGTGACAATACCAGCACGTGGTAGTGTGAATCAACTACTCCTATTTGCTCTTTCCTGTGTTTTCAAACTCGGATCGGACCGGCCTGTCCGATCGGTGACCAGTCGGTTAACCGGTCCGGTTAACCGATTAAAATCGGTGTTCAATTGAACCGGTCAAAAAGACCAGTTTTGACCGGTCGGACCTGTCCGACCACTGGTTCAATCAATTTTTTTTAATTTTTTTAATTTTTAATTTTTATTTTTAAAAAATTACTTATAATTAAATATAATTATTGCATAATTATGACGTCACACCGGTTCGACCGGTGGTTGAATCGGTCAAACCGGTGATCAGTAAAGCCTCCGATTCGATAATCGGTCTAAGTTTCAGAACACTAACTCTTCCTGACCAGGGGGCCTCAGCACATGAGATTCTCTTTATATACTTTAGGAAGTTTAAGAAGGGCCGTAATGTATAAAACTTTCTCTTTGTATTTTTATAAAAAGGTTATTTTTGTTACTCGAATTTGTGACTTTATAGTTACATCGGAGGAAATGCTGACCTTCAAAATTAATCAAGTATCACTAATATTATAACTTTTAAACCGGTCTGAACCAATTAATTTTTTTTAATGTTAGCGTTGATCCAAATAGAAAAGAATGATTTTTTTTTTCAACGCTGTGGACTTCAAGCTGGCTGGTAAATTAGCTAATTCTTGACGATGAACACGTGAAGATGATGATGCAGGCAGTCAAAAGTGTCTGCAACCAGATCCAATCTCTCAGATCAACTTGAGTTTTCTTCTTCAAACGGCAACCTGAGAGAATCCACCCACTCACCAAACACACCATCATTTCAAATCCACAAAGAAACAAAGAGAATTTCAATTTCGATACGAGTCATCAAACAGTTCTTGGGGCCCGGACTGGGTTAGGTGAGAGTTGAAAATAACCCCGAAAAAGATTTAAAACTCCTTAGGTCTATTCTCATTCTAAGCAGACAAAATAGGAGTTTGACTTTGAGGGTTCAATAGGCAAAGAAGACAATGCAAATCAAACATACTACATGAAAAGAAAGAGGGAAAAGGATTCTCTTAGCTTAAGTGAGGTTGCGGGTTCGAACTTCTCTCATATATGCAGTCATTTAAAATTTGGAATCAGAGCTTTGCCTCCCGCAAAGGACCTATCCGATTTGAGCGGAGATTAGTCTGAGTGTGGATGGTTTAAATGTGTCTTTTTATAATTAGGACTCACCTAAAACACCTTGTGAGCAAAATAAAAAATAAAAAAAGAAAGAGGTTTCAGAGAAAGGAAAACGCCATTCTTTCAAAGGTGTTAGGTGCTTCACTTACTTTGACTCGCCTCGGTAGGAAAAACAAAAGCAGTTTAAACTTATCAAATCTTTGACTAACCACAACTAAATTAGAACATTCTATGGTATGTGCTTACATTCTATGGTATCAGCAAAAGAGAGTAGGAGAGCTGTATTAAGAAGAAGAAAAATAATAGTAAACAAAAGATTGGATCCAGATTTGAGTTTATTATAACAAAGTTGCAATCACTTAATCGTTGAAAACTGATTCTCAAGTTAATTTCTTTTTCTAATGTTTAAAAACTGAACCGATTCAATCAGTTTAATAATAAAAATTTTGAATAAGTCAATTTTTCGGTTCTTTTTTTAAGTTTCCAGTTAGATTTAGTTTAATAATTTTTGTTGTTAAAAGTCGACCAATTTATTAATTAAGTAATTTGTATAAATTAAAATAAATCGATTAATTTTCATTTAACAGTTTTTTTAAATTAAACTTTAAAATTTTCGAAGACTAAAGATAATATTCTTTGATCATTTTTCAAAATTTTTAATTTTATTCAATTTGTAACTAACTTTATGATGGTTTAATACCGGTTGAACCTTTTAAACGTTAAATTTCTTAACTTACCAGTTTTTAAAACATTAATTTATTCAATGTTTTTAATTGTTAAATATTATTTTAAGAATTTATGAAAGTATTTAATAATTTATAATTTGTCGTATAAAATCAAATAAAAATAATCAAAAATTGTTTATTTTCCCTCAATTTTCACGTAAGTTGTTTCAATATTAATCAAAACTATAAGTTTAGACCACTTAGCATTACAAGGCCCACTTAGCTTTACAAGGCTTATAATTAACTTCTTAACATTTTGGGCCTATCAAGTATAGGTCCAGACTCCACAAGAGCAAAATCTAAAGGCCATCTATTGGGGATCGAATCACTTGTTCTTGTTGCGATGTTTTATCCTTGTTTTTATTAAATTTCATCTATATATTTACGAGTAATTAAATTAAATTTAAAATTAATAATTTATTATAATTAATTTAAATTATTAGTTTAAGTATAATTTAATTAGTTCGTATCAACTAAGACCCTGCGTTTGGTTATCGTTCTCGAAGGTGAGGATGGATGACGAGGATACAAAAGTTCTGTTATCCGATCTGTTTATTTACTGTCCTCACTAATTTTTGTTCCGTTCTCAGAAGACAAGGACAGAAATTTTTGTTCCTCTTAAAACTAAGATACAGGAAATGACCAACATACCCTCTCATAATCAATAATAATAATAATAATAAGAACAAAATAATAAATTAATAATAATAAGAATAACTTATTAAAAATTAATAAATAATAATAATAATAATAATAATAATAAATTTATTATAATAATAATAACTTATTAAAAATTAATAATAATAATAATAATAATAATAATAACTTATTAAAAATTAATAATAATAATAATAATAATAATAATAATAATA
>JAOTAX010000093.1:13288-44392 GCA_025629825.1 Erythroxylum guanchezii | reverse complement strand
ACAGACTAGAGGAGGACTCCTATCTTGTAGAGGCTCCGAGAGAGAGATGTTGTTGAAAAGATGGTTGAAGAACACCTTGTCAACAATGATGAGGACTTTTTTTTTAAAAAAAGTTAATTTTATTTACCGACAGAAAATAATTCTGTCGGTAAAATGATGGATATTTACCAACAGAATCTGTCGGTAAATTTATCGACAGCCGTTTTAACGACATTTTGTTCCGTCGGTAATTTCCGTCGCTATTTTACATTACCAACGGAATTCGAATATTTTCCGTCGGTAATTTCCGTCGCTAAACGCCCTATTTCTTGTAGTGAATTTAATCCCTTATCACTCATATGTCTCAATCGTTGATTCCACAGATTTGGAGAAGTTTTCTCTTTAATTGCGTATATTTCTCCACCACCCTACACCTTTGAATGTGTCATGTACAATGAGCAACATAACTCTCCTCGAGCAACATTCATTCCTCCTTTTTACAATTTTCACTTCCTATCCCCAAAAATAAGCTAAAATCCTTCTTTATTAAACACATTCATTAATAACAAATTTAGCCTTAGATCAGGGATGTATTATACATCTCTTAAGGTCATTAAGCATCCTACCTTTGTCTTAACCCATATATCACTCATACCAACAATCTTATTAAAACTTTAACTTCCCTTCATTACAATCCCAAAGTCTTTGCTCTTGTAGTTTGAAAAGTACTCTACCTTTAAAACAAAATGATAAGAAGCTTCTGTGTTAATCTACCACTCAGAACCTGAATTATTGATATGGAATAATTTATTGTCTCATAAACTAGGGACACCTCATCATCCGTGCTTGGAGTTACTGTAGTTGTATTCTCATCATCTCCGTCATTATGATGATCGTACTTTTTCTAATCCCTCTTCTACTTATAGCAGAACCCCTTAATATGTCCTAGCTTATTGCAATAGTGGCATGTTTTTTATGTCTTTGTCACCTATAGGCTTTGATCTATTCTTAGACTTGTCATGCCCTTTTGGGACCATACTCTTATTCCTTCTCCTAATTTTTTTCACAAAAGCCTATATATTGTTAACTCTCATGTCTTTTCTTCTGATTTCTTCAATAAACATACTCTCTTTGATTATATCCAAAGAAAGCACACCTTCAGGAACTTAGTTGCTAATCATCACCACCAGTATCTCCCAACTATCTGTAATAATCTTAACAGGAACAAGGCTTGAAGCTTGTCATCAAGAGTGATCTTCATTATAGTCAGCTTATTGATTATATCCAATAAATCACTTAAATACTCCTACACAGATTTCTCAACTTTTAACTTCATGTTCACCAGCCTTTTAATATGAGAGGCCTTATTGTAGGTATTCTTCCTTTCATAGAGTTCTTCTACTTTTTTTCATAGCTCAAAAGGATTCGTTTCTTAAGACACATAGTTGAATATGTTGATATCAATCTATTTTCTAATTGTGCCTAAAGTTTTTTAATTCACATTTTCCTATTTTCCATCTGACATCTTTTCATATTTCGAAGGAACATGATCCTTCATACCTTTATTTACATTAATAGGATCAAAGATATCCTAGCAATATAGCAGGTCCTCCATTTATGGGCCTCCAAATAGAGTAGTTTGATGACTTCAACATGACTATAAAATTGTTTTCACTTACCATGATGATGGCTCTGATATCACTTGTTGGGAGATAATAACACAACTCTCTAAAAGATCAAGCAAATATAGACAACAAAATACTCTTCAAGTTTAACCAGCAAACTAGTATGAGAATAAGAAACTTAACAATAAAACAAACACCAAAATTTAAATAAAAAACCCTCTAATGTAGAGGAAAAAATCACAAGCCAAACCAATAAGCAAATCCATTAAATTGAAATAAGGATTTACAAAACTTGATCTCTCATCTCACAAAAAGAAGTTGTCTCACAGAGTTTCAGTATTGAAACCAAAGTTGATGTAACAATCAACAAACTCTCAAACCAATCTAAAAAACAATCAAGAAAAGATGAGAACACAACACTACATGTTCTCTCTTTGTTTTCCCTCACTTTTAGACGTCATGACCTCACAATTATGCAAAACCTACATGTTTTTTATATGTCAAGAAATAGGTTTTTCTACACTGTACATAGTCATATACACAACCAAGTCTCTTCAACACTACCTCACTTATAGAAGCATATGATCACAAAGAGATATACAGTCACCACACAAATTCATGTATGTTATGAACACAGGTGTGTACACTATTGTGCATGTCTTCACTCTTCACATCCTTCTTCACATAGTTTTAGAGACTTACATGGTTGATCAACATGATTATGTAACGGTCGTGTGTTACTCTACACGGGCATGTGTGCTTACACGGTTAATATACACAAAAGTGTAAGTTAATAATACAAGTGTGTAGTACCCTACACGATAGTGTCTCCCCTCAAAAGAGCTTCATCCGTCTTGTCTTCACTTGTTTGTCATCCCCACGAACTATAACGACATCTACGATCACCAAAAGTGTTAAAATAAGGCTAGACACTCAACATTGATGAGGAAGTTTCCATAGAATTGTTCTACATATACTACTGTCAGAATAGGGTTTCAATTATATTATTTCATTACAAGTATTATATTTATACAAGTTGTTGAAGAGCAAAATTAGGAGCTCAAAGAAGGTCTGTAACTATACAAGGCAATAATATAATTTTTACGATCGTAAGAATCTCTTGGATATGCTATATCTACTCTTTCCTTATTTAGGTATATAGCTCACTCCAACACTCCCCCACAAGTTGATGCATGAACATCTTGAATGCCTAGCTTGACAAGTGAGTTGCAAAATCTTTTCGTGATAGAGCTTTTGTAAGAACATCTGCTAGTTGATCCTCAAAGTTGACAAAAGGGAACCTTATTATTTTGTCTTCAAGGTTCTGTTTGACGAAGTGTCGGTCCACTTCAATATGCTTGGTTCGATCATGCTGGATTGGATTTTGAGAAATGTCGATAACTACCTTGTTATCACAAAATAAGTTCATCTCAGATTTGGGAGGGAAACCTATTTCTGTGAGTAACATCTTGAGCCATAAAAGTTCACAGAGGCCCTTGGCCTTTCCTCGAAACTCAGCTTCAGCATTAGACAATGCCACCACCTTTTGCTTCTTACTCTCCCATGTGACAAGATTGCCTCCTACAAAAGTAAAATAACCTGAAGTAGATTTTCTATCGGAGACATTTCCTGCCCAACCTGCATCTGTGTATCCCTCAATGTCCAAGTGATTATTTTTTGAAAATAAGATTCCTTTCCTAGGAGATGATTTCAAATATCAAAGAATACGAGTTACTGTATCCATATGATGTTCATTAGGACAATGTATGAATTGGCTTACTACATTTATAGCATAGGCAATGTCTGGACGCGTATGTGATAGATAGATGAGCCTTCCAACTAATCTCTGATACTTCTCCTTATTGGTTGGCACTTGATCTGTGTATTCTCCGAGTTTGTGGTTATGAACAATTGGAGTATCTGCTGGTTTACAATCCAATAGCCTTACCTCTGATAACAAGTCCAGGATATACTTTTGTTGAGAAAGGAATATTCCGTGCTTCGACCTTGTCACTTCAATTCCCAGAAAGTATTTGAGTCCCCCAAGATTTTTCATCTCGAACTTAGTTGTTAGCTAGTCCTGATGTCGAGAAATCTCATCTGAGTCATCTCCAGTAATAATCATATCATCAACATATATGATTAAAGTAGTTACTCTCCCTTGTTGTCATTTCAAGAACAAAGTGTGATCAGAGTTGCTCTGCTGGAAACCATACTTCCTCATGACTGAGCTAAATCGACCAAATCAAGCACGAGGAGACTGTTTCAGGCTATACAGAGCTCCTTGTAGCTTGCACACTACCTCAACCTTCGAGTCTGCTGTGTATCTTGGTGGAATGTCCATATAAATCTCTTCCTCAAGCTCACCATGAAGGAACGCGTTCTTTACATCAAATTGGTGGAGTGGCCAATCCAGGTTTGTTGCTAGAGAAAACAAGACTCTAATAGTGTTCAATTTTGCTACCGGTGAGAAAGTCTCCTGATAATCAATACCAAGTGTTTGTGTGTACCCTTTTGGCACAAGTCAAGCCTTGTACCTTTCCACAAATCCATCAACATTGTGTTTAATAGAAACACCCATTTAGATCCAACCGTTTTATTCCCTTTTGGCAATGAAACTAACGACAGGTTCCCGTCTTCTGTAGAGCATGCATTTCTTCTTCAATTGCCTTCATCAACCTTGGATCTTTCAGAGCTTCTTCTATTCGGTTTGGAATATGACATGAAGATAGAGAACATGCAAATGCTTTCAGAGGTTCTGGTATATTTTGAGTGCTCATATAGTTAGCTATTGGGTAGTTTGATCCTTTCCCTCCAAAGTCTGGTGAGTATCTCCTTGGCAGCTTTCCTCGTTTATGTCTGAAAGGTAACATATAGCCAGTGGCATCATCCAGATCATTAGTGTATAGTGGTGTAATAGGAGAGCTTACCTCAGGTTCATTCTCAGGAGAAGGGCCTTCAGGTGCTAAAGAGGAGGGGAGTTTATCTTTAGGATCTGTTTCTACTTCCATGGAGCTTGAAGGTACTTCAAAATCACCATCAGCTATGTCAACTACCTTGCCATTCCTACTACTATTACCATCCAATATTGGATTTGTCGAATTTCCCTCAAACATTGGCCAATCCAAATTCGTCCAATTCACCTCTTCACTTCCAATCTCCCCCTGAAGCGTAGAATTGGATACTGGTGAAGGAAAGAAAGTGTCTAACTCCAAAAAAGTTGCATCCATAGTGATATAAGTGCGGTTGGTTCGAGGATCATAACATCAGTAACCTTTTTTATGAGAGGCATATCCTACAAACATGCACCGAATGGCACAAGGATCTAGTTTGGTACGTTGATTTTTGTGGAGATGCACGAACACAACACAACTAAACACCCAAGGAGGAACTAAAAGAGCACTAGGAAGAGAAACATAGTCAGACAACGCATGTAAAGGATTTTTAAAATTCAAGACTTTAGATGGCATTCGGTTAAGCAAATACACTGTTGTAGTTACTGTATCATCCCAATACTTGATAGGCACATTTGTCTCAATTAACAATGCTCGGGTAGTTTCTAGGATATGTCAATTTTTTCTTTCGACAATGCCATTTTGTTAGGGAGTCTAGGAGCATAAGGCCTCACGTAGAAGACCATAGTTTTTGAAGTAAGTTTAAAACTTGTGATTAACATATTCCCCGCTATTATCAGACCGAAGAATCTGAAGTTTAGCATCGAATTGAGTCTAGATCATCACATGAAAGGTCTAGAACACACTAAACACATCATCCTTATGCTTTAATAAATATAGCCATATCATTCTAGTGCAATCGTCCATAAACGTGACAAACCAACGAATACCAAAAGTAGTAGTAATGGGAGAAGGCCCCCATACATTAGAATGAACTAATGCAAAAGGTGTATCACATTTATTCATGCTTAAAGGATAAGGCACTCGGTGACTCTTAGCCAAGATACAAGTATCACACTTAATGTCTGAGCTTAATAGGTTTGAAAACAAATTTGGGAACATATGTTTCATATAACCAAATGATGGGTGTCCTAACCGGCGGTGCCATAGCAGGATTTGCTTCTCTTTGTCATGAGTTGATGAGACCTTAACATTTGCTTTCCCTTGAGTGAAGTCATCCACGTAGTACACCCCCCCCCCCCCCCCTTAGTACCATGCCCAATGATCTCCTTGGTGAGAATGCCCTGAATAAGACAAAATGTTGAGTATAAGAGTACTACACAATTAAGTTTTGAAGTAATTTGGCTAACTGACATCAATTTATTGGACAAAGATGGAACTAGCAAGGTATGAGATAAAGAGAGAGTGGAAGATAAGTTGACAATTCCAGCCCCTGTTATTGGATGTGTGGCACCATTAGCATTAGTGATATCTCCTCTTCTAGGCTGAGTCGCCACCGAAAAATCATTTGAATCATATGTCATATGATCTGTTGCTCTAGAGTTAATTACCCATTCCCTAACATCAACAACATTAGGGCTAAGAAGTGTTTGACCACAGTTACCTTGATCATTCGGTGTGTCATTCGAGAATTATGTCTGTGGATTCAAGCATTGTTTAGGCTCAACAGTTACCAAAGCAGCTTTACCAACGTTTCCACTTGCTTCTCGTTGCTTGCGTACTTTGAGCTCATTCCACCACTCTGGATACCTGTGTAACTTAAAGCAAGTATCACGAGTATGTTTTACATTACCACAATGAGTATATCCTCCTCCTCCCGCCTGAACCTTACCCTTAGGTGTCTGCTGCTTTCCTGTATTAAAAGATAGAGTTCCTGGCTTTGAGTTTGTTGATTGTTGTCCTAGTCTGCCTTTAGACACCATAGCAGTACCTGTCGACACTTCTGTACCAGATATCATTACTGCTTGTTTGATGTCCTCTCGTCAAACGTGAACATATGCCTGCTCAACTGTTGGTAAAGGAATCCTTTGGAGCACATCACTTCTGATTTTAACAAGCCTGTCATCCAACCCATCGAGGAATGTATACACTCGATCTTCTTGCACGAGAGAGTTATATTTTTGAATATCCACAGCACACTCCATTGGATTTGGACGTCTAAAATCAATCTCTCTCCATAAACCTTACAGCTCATTATAATATTTTTCGATGGATCTTCCAGCTTGCTTCATTCTTGTCACTTGCCGTCGCACGTCATACACTTGAGATGTGTCACTGCCATCAAAGTAGGTCATAGCAATAGAATCCCATATTCTGTTGGGAAGTGTATAAAGTTGTCAATCAGAGATGCGTCCATTGAGTTAATCAACCATCCCTTCACAATTGCGTCCTCTGTCCACCACTTCTTGAAGGTTGGGTCTGTCAGCCCTGGTTGTGGAATTTCTCCACTGATATATCCCAATTTGTCTTTTCCCAAGATATACATCTTGACAACCTGAGACCAGAAGGCATAGTTGGCACCATCCAACTTAATGTCAATCTGTATATGAGAGGAGTTGTGGCTGGTCATGGGGGGATCGTTTTAGTTTCTAGTCAAGGCGATCTGTTATTCTTGTGGTCATTTTTTCTATGGCAACATCTGATCTATTATTGCTCTCATTTGCAACATCAGTAGGTTCCATCATTATTTCTGGTTGATCTAGCGGCGGTAGGGACAGTCCTAAGAACTAGTCTCTAATACCATGTCAAAATAGGGTTTCAACTATATTGTTTCATTACAAGTATTATATTTATACAAGTTGTCAAAGAGCAAAATTAGGAGCTCAATGAATGTCTGTAACTATACAAGGCAATAATATAATTTTTACTATTGTAAGAATCTCTTGGATATGCTATATCTACTCTTTCCTTAGTTAGGTATACAACTCACTCCAACAACCACATCCTAAAATCTGGTATAGGACTTAAAAATAATAGATGGACTGTTTATCTAATTTTGGAATGATGTCACGTGACACTCTGTCATTCCTTAAGAATGGAAGACCAAGACATGATTCCAACTATTCGTAAGTAAATTTGAAGGAATTAGAGAATATTCATCCAAACAGCATGTGCTAAGGTCAGAAAGAGCGCTACTTTTTTCTTTTACAAAAAGAAATGGGACCATTTACAGGCAGCAATAAAATCCATTGTAAGAGGCTTGTGTTCTTCACATTACCGAACAAGCCAGAGGCAGCACAGCGACCGTAAAAGTCCGCGAGTCGCTTCTATATTTGCTACGATCTGCAAAACTGTCAAGTAACCTGTTGAAATGCTACGTGCATGCACTGAAACATTTGAAATGCCTAAATCCCATGCCATGATTACCTATTACTGTACCACTGGAACTATGCGCAGTGACAGAGGCAACAGAACTTGTTTTACCTGTTACCGACCACTGCCACCATGCGCAGTGACAGAGGGAGCTTGTTTTAAGTAATCCTTGGACTCACTTTCCTTCCCAACGACCAACTGGGCTACCCGCACGGGTTGTTTTAAGTAATCCTATTACTAGCCCAGTGAAAGAGGGAGAGAGCTTGTTTGGCGATTAAGAACACTTCTGTAAGTCAGAGTTTCTGGCATCCAGCTCATAAAGTTCTTACAAATATTTCAAAAAATAGCTTGTTTCTGATCTTGTAATACCGGTGGGAAAATGCATATTACTTTGCAATAACTATGGGGAGTTAAAGCAGATATCTAGAATTTTGTCAGCAACTTGCAGAGTACTGACACGTTATAAACCTTCCACTCTCATTGATGATAGACGTGGTCCAAAAAGTTCACTGGAGGACCCGACTCGTCAGATGACCATGAAATGAAAACTAGTCACAATTCTATGCCTTAGCCACGTCTTCATATTAAAAGGCAAACTTTTTACCTGACACAATGAAAAAGAACACTTAAATTGTTAGTTTCACGATTCACATTAGTAAAAAGATTATTGTCAACACACAGAATTAAGTATCTGAAAAGACCATTTTCAACACACACAATTAAGTATTACAAAGTTTTTCTCTCCCAGCAAGATTAATAACTCCCAAAATCAAGTTTAGAGTTGGCAGTTTCAACCTGGCCCAATCCGATCAGGTTGAGGTTGAGCAAAATTTAGACGTAGCTCAAACTTAGATGTTGGCCTAACAGATCCAACTTGTACTACTAAAATGACGTCATTTTTGCAATAACTTGAGTAAAAAGCAAGTATAGGGTCTCACAAAAAGAAAAATGGAATATTACTTATGACCTATTTAATCATAGGTCGATCAATCAGTAGTCATTGGATGTAAATTGAACTATATGGAGGTAGTTATGTGATAAATATAGGATTCATCACCCTAAAGTAATTAGAGAGAATGTTTCATTGTTCTCAATTAATATTAATTCCGAAAATCCTTAGCCAAGGTGGAATGACATTTTATAAATAGGTAACAAACGTCATTAATTAAATTGATAGTTAATAGCGAAGAACTAATATGATTGAACTCAAAATAGAGTAGACATTAATTTCACGGTCTATGTCTAATAGGAACATTGTATGATGAAATAATTGAATTATACGGAAAATTATCTACGGAAAGGTTAGTTAAAACCACTAAGAAGTTGGCCTGACAGATCCAACCTATACTACTAAAATGACGTCATTTTTGCAATAGCTTGAGCAAAAGCAAGTCTAGAGTCTCAAAAAAAGCATAAAGGAATAGAACATTTATAATGTAAATGGGAAAGGAATTGTATTTTTCTTGTTTTGGATTAGTGCCATTGTATTTGAGCTTTTCATTGAAAATGAAAATTTTGCAAGGTTCCATTGCTAAATTATCCACATCTATAAAAAGTTATTCCATCAAAGTTAAGATTATATATAAAATAACATCATTAACCAAAAGCAACTTCCTTACCTTGATGTATCAGTTGGGGCCATAATTGCTTCAGGCAACATGATCTGAAAGTAGGACCGAGATAAGTCTTTTAGCATCACTTAATGCAATGGAGAACAAACCAGAAAAGGAAAATAAAATATCCAAGTTTCCACTTTCACCTAATGGGTAATTAGTGCATATCAAATGACGACATGAAACTGTTAGTTTATGCCCTACACCCAATTGCTTTGGTTGTAGTCCAGTGATAATATAAATTAAAGTCATTTTTTATCTTGTACATGTTTAGATGTATATGATAAAGTTCATAGGATAACTATGCATTGCAAATAAAATTATTATGAGATTCATATTACATTTATGTATTTCTCTAAATTGTTCTTAGTCATTATTCTATTAAGATTGAACATTAATACAACGTAAAAAGCCTAGCACACATTATTTTCCACATAAAAGAAGTAGTTGATCTTACACACTAAAGTATAAAGATACTTAAACAAACGTGTGGGTGCTTGCTAGAGAACAAGTTCATTGAACATATCTGATATGAGAAATCCATTTGGAGCATTACTTGTATGTTTATGGAATTCTCATTGTGATGATTGTATAAGTGATCATTTGACTTGAGGTCACCAAAGTTATTTTGTACAGGGATTGCTATGTTTTGATACTACTTATGACCTATTTAATCAGAGGTTGGTCAATTAGTAGTCATTGGATATAGTATGAACTATATAGAGGTAGTTATGTGATCAATATAGGATTCATCACTCTAAAGTAATTAGGGAGAATGTTTCGTTGTTCTCAATTAGTATTAATTCAGGAAATCCTTGGTTAACGTGGAATGATATTTTGTAAATAGTTAACAAATGTCATTAATTGAATCGATAGTTAATAACGAAGAACTATTATGATTGGACTCAAAGTATAGTAGAAATTAATTTCATGCTCTATGTCTATTAGGAACATTGTATGATGAAAAGATTGAATTATACGAAAAAATCATGTACGGAAAGGTTAGTCAAAACTAATTTAGCATTCCTAAATATTTGGGTGGTTATGACACGTTGTTAGATGCCAAGCTTGATCTATAATTATAAATTGTTGAATTGGAAAATTAAAGATAAATTAAAAAGAGTTTTAATTTTTCTAATTCTAATTATGAATTGGAATTATAATTTATAATCATTGTTAACATGTTTAGGAACCTGATGGGTCTCACATATAGAATAGGTTGAAGAGAGCAAAGTTATTTTAATCAAGTTGGACTTAATTGTAAAGTTAGAGAAACTTTATGATTAAATATGACATATTTAATAAATAAGGATCAGTATGATATATTAAATCTAATCTGGGCACAATTGATATATAATTAGAATTATTTGTAATTTTAAATAATTTTAATTGAAATTTGAATTTAATTTCAATTAAATTACTAAAAAGCTCAAAACCTATTATAAATAGGCTTAAGTTCTAATGGAGCTAGCACTTCTTGCTTAATCTTCTTTATAAGAGTTACAGAGTTCTCTCAATCCATTATGTGGATACTGTTAAAGGTCAAAAATTTGTGCAGCTATGGTAGTTGAGATGGATCGACTTTGAAAATGGTTTGAGGGATACAACAATATAAGGATCAAGCTTCGAAATAAGGTACGAATTTAGTTTCCACTTTATTATGATTTATGTTAATCATTTTATATAATTAAAAAGATCTTAGGTTTTGGGAAATCAAAGATTACGAAAAAGTTTTGTAATTATTCTATTGTAGTTGGGATCAGATCTCGGCTAGATTTCTCAACAATGTTAGTAGAGCCAGGATTTTAATTTTATAATTTGATTAAATTTTCTTGAATGTTGTTGATTTGATTAAACAAAGGAAAGTTTCGGCTAGAACAAGTGATGCCTGTTCAATTTGTGTTTTATGAAATTCAATATGTACGCCTCTGATTGTTATGTTTCTAGAATTTGGCATAGAAATAAGCCATGTATATTGCGTCTTGTTGTGCCTTTCAAAAAATTGTTTTTCTAAATCCCTCTGCACACGTTCTATGTTCTTGCGTTCTGGAAAACTTATCTTTGCATTTCAAGTTCTGGAATTATCTCTCCTTGTGTGCATCTACTGCCTGCGTTTATGCTTTTGGAATTGCGTCTATTTAATCTTTCTTGGATTTGAAATTTTGTGCTTCCGTGTTGCTTTTGTTAGTAGTGTGTCCTAGGCTAATGGACATATATAACTCTTGTATTAACATTATGACTTGTTAATGATATATTATGAGGTATTCTTTTATATATGCATGTATATCATTTATGTAATGTGATTTACATTCCATGAATAGTATTAGGCTTATGTCATCAAGTATGTGACTTGATAGTAAAACCATAAGCATTATAATACTATTCTAAACTGTCCCTGGTCGATCGTTATTGGTGGAATAATAATGAATTAAGGCTAGTATGTGTTCTGCTTGATGATCACGTTTTACTGATCATGGATATAAGTTATCAATTCAAAAACATAGATATATGTTAGAGAATATATATTGGACTGATCCACCAATAGAACACTACATGGTTTCATGTCATTAGTGATTTTCAATATGGTTTGGCTTTACTCCTCTAACCTGAAGTCATCATGGTTTCCTACATGAGGAATTCGGTGTTTTGACATTAGACATCACGGTTCCCTACATGAAGAATTTGGTGTTTTGACATTAGACTAAGTTATTCTTAACCAAATAACAAGTAGTCTTATGTTGGACGTTAAATGAATCATGCGGAAGGATGTGAATGACGTAGATGGGATTTGTACCTCTCTTAATTAGAGAGATATCATTTGGGCCTCTTGACAAGTATGACTGAAGAAATGCATGGCCGTGCTCAAATGAATTGATGAGGAGTCATCAATGTCATTTGTTATAATCAGTCAACTTAGGGATCAAGAAACTATGATTAGTCAAAGGTTGACGTGTACCATGCATTGTGATTAATCTTGATATCGTGTTACAAAAGGGCTGAGCTTATAACCATAGTTACAGGTTAAATCGGATTACTGATCCTCATTTGATTTGGATAGTCATACTGTCTTGCTGGAGGTTGCTTATGACTTATGGGCCTTAAATTGTGATCAAGCCCATTGCTAACATCAAATGAGCCTACAGGATCGCACACAAAGAGTGATGTGATCTGGGCTTATTATCTTGGGTCTAATTTATTAGGCATTGAATAAATATACGTGGATATATTTATTGGGCTAAATTGAATTAAGTTGTCGGGCTTTTATTATATGGGATATAATGTGGGCCGAAACTTATTGGGCTTCAATGGAATTAGGTTTTCTCTATAAATAGAAAAACTTAGGTCTCATTAAGAAAAAAAATGGTAGAGTAAGACAAAAAACCCTAGCCACCTTCGAGAGAAAACTGTGTGGTGTTCGGAAAGGGTTTTAGGACCTGCTAGCACACGATAGCCGCTGCCCAAATCGTTTATCCTCTTGTGGATACCAGTTGAGGACATTCGCGTCTTGCAGTGTCTACGAATCTGAAAGTTAAACAACCAATTTGCATGAAAAGGTATTTTCGAACATGTTATGTATTTTGGTTATACTTCTTATTGTGTTATGGTCTTTTCCGCAGCGTATTGTGAATACTTGGGCCATGTGCGATCCATCAACTGTTATCTTTGGTGATGGTTTAATCACCAATGGCAGTTCGCCGCTGGTGGTGGGTTGAAACCAGCAGCGGGTTCATTGTTGGTGGTGGGTTAAAACCAGTGGTTAAGGTTGCTAGTTCAACCATGAATTAGTGGTCACCCTTGGTTCAGCAAAGAATTAGTGACGACTTTAACGCCTCTAAACAATAGATAGTGTCGATGCAGCATGATGGTCCAACGATGGCATGGTGAATGGAGGAAGCAGGTCGAGGGTGAACAGTAGATGAACGACGACAAGGAGAGAACAACGTGGATGGTGGTGGGAGAAAACTTAGAAACCTAATTCTATGAAAAATGTTGGGCACCTGTGACACATGCGTCGATTGTTATGGGAGTGAGACTGAAGTAGTTGTTGGCACATGAAGTGCACACGCCAGTCAATGTCTCTTATTAACTAAGCGCTTGTGCACTACACTCACTTCAGTGACAGACTTCTAACGTGTGTTCTCTTCACATTTACTTTTATTTGATTATTTTAATGGTTTTAAAGCCTTAATGTTAGTTAAATTAATTTAATGGTGATTACATTAATTTATATTCTTATTAAAATTGAAAAAGTGTTTTCAAGGAGCAATTTTTTTGAGGGAGTTTTCAAGGAGTAATTATTATTATAAATACTTTGGAATTTAGTTTAATTTTTCAAAAGTTGAATTATTAAGTTAAATTGAAAAAGTTGAATTATTAAATTAAATTGATTATCAAATCAATAATTAGAATCAAACAAATATTTAAAAAGTTATCTCTCATCATTAGATTATGTTAGATAACTAATATAATGAGATTATATTAATTAGGATGAGATCTTAATTTCAAAATTAAAGTAATTATTTTTCTTAATATGATTAAGATTAATAATTAAATTAATTCCTAATTTAATTAAAAAGTAATTTCTAAAATTAAAGTTAATTAGTTTCAAATATATTGAAATTAATTAATTAGACTCCTTAAAATTAAGAAAAAAATTTCGTAGGTAATTAAGAAAGGTGTTTCTTAATTAAATTTATTTATTTCAATTTGATTGGGATAAATTTATGATTTATTTGTTTAGAGAATTATTATTCAATTGATTTAGAAATTGTTTCCTTATTTATGAATAATAAGTTTTTTGATATTTTAGAAAAAATATTTTTCTTAGTTAAATTTTTAAAAGTGTTTTCATTTATTAATTAAGAAAAATGTGCTTTCTTTAATATTTTAAAAATAGTTTTCTAACTTATTAAATAAATATTTTCTAATTAATTAAGAAGTCAATCGCTAAATAAATAATATATAATGACTCTCTTAATTAAATTTAAAATTTTTATTTAATTTTGGAAATAGTATTCTTTTAATATTAGAAAATAGTTTTCTAATTAAGGAAAAGCAATTTCTAATGAGATTAGAAATATTAAATTTCTATTGAGATTATAAATAATTTTCTAGTTAGATTAAAATATGTTACTTATATAATTAAAAAAAAGAGTTTTTCTAAACTATAATAAATAAGTAGCAAAATTTATTTAAAATTGTTTTAATTAAGTTTTGCTATAGAAGTCAAGATAATTGGAAATAGTTTCCAATTGAATTTGAAAATTGTTTTCAAATTAAAATAAATTTCTATTTGGAATAGGAATTTAGTTTATTTAGGAATCAATTGGTTTAATATAATTTAATTTTTCCAAAGAGTTGGAAACATTATTTCAAATTATGAAGATCAATAACTAGAATCAAACGAAGCTTGATGTTTTATGCATATAATTAGATTATGAGTGCATAAGTTGTGTACTTTATTTATATGGTTAATATATTTATTGGATGCATGTTAAAATTGTATGTTCTATATGTGTTATATTTTACATACAATTTTGTGTTTGATGAGACGAACAAAATTAAATCCCTCATTAGAATATTAAGTACACTTTGAGAACGTGATGATTGCCTTTTATTGTTATAAGAATAAACCAAAGTTTCGTTTATAGTAGGCTTGTTGAGCAAACTCAAGGCCACTTTAACTTGAACATATGTAGTTTTATAACAGTGAGTTCTACTTAACTAAATTTGTATGAATTGGATGAGCAAACTCATGATCACATGAATTTATAGGCAGGGTTAGGAATAACATATAAGATATGTTTTCGCATGAGTTGTCACCTAACGGAACTAGGAGTCACATGAGATGTGATTGATAAAGTTATTATCTACCTAATTTAGGTTTAGTTGGTTTGTTGAGCAAACTCAAGATCAACTATATTTGAATGGGATCCTAGCCCACTAGAAATATTAGAGTAATTTTTCCATATAGTAGTGAGGGCTATTATTTCGAATAAAATAGTGAAAGTAACCAAATGCATGAATAAAGTCGTAATCTTATTTGGTAGTCATGGCATATAATTAATTACTTTATAATTAATTACTTTCTTTTCTTACATTTATATTTTGTTCTAAATGGAATTGACCTTGTTTAGTATAGTTGATACTAAATTAGTGAACCAAAGTTCTTGGACATAAGATATGTTTGAGAAGAATTCTCAAAAGTTAGATAGAAAATTGTATGTTCATTTTTTTTTGCTATCATCCCTATTAAGGATTCAGTACAAAGTTTTAGAGTTATATCAAAGTATAGATGAAAAAATGTATTGACATTTTGAGTTGACTAATGTCTTATAAACTTTGAAGACAATATGTAAGATGTATGTCAACACCAAGATGGCAAGAATTAGGAGGTTGTATAGAGTAGAACTAAATGGTATAGTACCTTATTGGAATTGCTCTACTTAATTTATCCTACTAAAAGCATAAATATGGACATCAGTTAAAGGCTTTACTATAGTATGATAATATTTGTCATAAGAAGAAAAATGATTGCATAAATTTTCTTGCGTATACCTGATATAATAGAGATCATATATATTTCTAATTCATGCTTTTGAGTATACAATATTGAATTTAGATTCAAAATTATTGTAATGTTCAATGCATGATAAGAAATAGATTTTTAAGTAAAAGTAGTTGATCCAATTTTATACAAACAGTTTCTATGAGTTGGATTAAAGAAGACTTATGCTTAACATAAGTGGCAAGAATATAAAGCTGGATAATCGAGACTATCATTTTATGCCATGTTGGTTAAATCGATAAAACAAGAATCATAAAGTTATATAAAAGGATATGTGTATCCTTATGATTATTAATTATATGAAACTTGTCAAGTTGAAGAATAACCAAATCAACTTTTGATAAAGGATGATGATGATATTGAATTGTTAAGTTCATAGATATGATGTAATAGATGGAATAACAATTTATAAAAGGATCATACTTATATTTCATTAGATTACTATTGAATTTATATCATATAGTTATATTTATTAAATGAAATAATGATTTAAACTTTTGAAAAGTTCAAATTGTTAAAGCTAAGTAGAAATTAAGCATTGAGAGTGCTGAAGCACTTCGATAAGATTGTTTTGGTAAATTTTAAATTTTGGTTATCTACAGGGAATGAGATTCTCTAGTGAATACCTGCGTAAATAAATTCATAAGAGTATGGATTTATGTAAGGATGAAAATATAATATGAGATACTGTATGATGTAATATTGTTTCTTCTGTAGCTATGCCTAATACAATGACTTACTTTCAATAGTTTCAATTGAATCAATTAATAAGATTTGATATTATATATGAAATGCTACGTCTTTAAAAGATTCAAAGTTAATGATTTGAGGATGTATTGCTTAGTTGAAACATAGATTATCCATTGAGTTTAGAACTAAATTGGATAATAAGGTTATGTGATATCCAAAAGGTTGGATATAATCTTACAGACCTATTAAACAAATTATTTGTTTCAATGTGTACTTATAGGATAATGGTTTTGAATATAAGTTGTGGGAGTAAGATGAAATTTGAAAGGTTCAAATCTCATGATAAGACATCCATTTAGAACTATTGCCTTTATTGATGCATTTGATGTATAGTTGAAAGGCTACAAGACATTGAAAGTTCACTTAATGATAAATTCGAAGAGTTTTTTTGGAGATAATTATGAATTTATCATGCCTAAAAGAAGGTTAGTGGAAGTATAATTATCCTCTTTAGTGGGATTATGTAGAACTCTTTAGTGGGATTATGTAGAAACATATTGCTCATAGAGAACATCAATTCTAACTTTCAATTGTTGAAAGCATAATTGTCCAAGAATAACTCTTTTTGGATATGAAAAAGGTAACAACTTAACTCTAGGATTTAGATCTATAGAGATAAGATGGAATTTTTTTTTAACCTATTCTAAGTCCAAGTGTATAGATAATGTACTAAAGGTGTTTAGTATTTGAGATATCTAATACTTGTAAAGTATTAAAGATATCTATTATTCTATGTATGAGTTGATAGTTGAGTTTAAGGAGACAAGGATATTTACTTTAGAAGTAAATCCTAGTTAAGGTCTATTTTACTTAAGAATAATATCATACAAGATTGGAAAAGTTCCAACATAGATATGGTTGCTAATTAAGCTATAATACATTTTTCATTTAGTGGAAATGGTTATTTCAATAAGTTCTTTGGTGAACTTGATATAATTTCTTACATTGTTTAAGACAGTAATGTACTGCGAAACATTAAAGCCATTGGGCGTGTCAAAAGAGCTAAGGTCTTATTAAAGATCCAATGATGTGTTTAGGCAATTTTTCTTAATTATGATGATAATTAAGATGGAAGTTGTAATATTTAAGTAAGTGCTCACTATAGAGAATCTTGTAGAATTCTCTCATTGAACCACTGTCCTAGCGTTAGTATAATTGTCATATAATGATATGGTATGAAAAACTTAAACGATTGGCTTAGTACAAGAAGGAGATTGTTGGTTTATGTCCTACAGCCAATTGTTTTGGTTGTATTTTACTGATAATATAATTTAAAGACATTCTTTATTATGTATATGTTTAGATGTATATGATAAAGTCCACGAGATAATTATACATTACAAATAAAATCATAATGAGATTATAATTATGAGATTCATATTGCATATATGTATTATCCCTAAGTTGTTCTTAGTCATTGTTCTATTAAGATTGAACATTAATAGAATGCAAAAAGACTAGCGTCTTCCTTATGAAGGAAGTAGATGATCTCATAAGTTAAAATATAGAGACACTTAAACAAACGTGTGGGTGCTTGTTAGAGAACAAGTTCATTGAACATACCGGATATGAGAAATCCATTTGGAACATTACTTTTGTGTTTATGGAATTTTCATTGCGATGATTGTATAAGTGACCTTTTGACTTGAGATTATCAGAGTTATCTTGTATAGGGATTGCTATATTTTGATACTACTTATGACTTATTTAATCATAGGTCGGTCAATTAGTAGTCATTGGATATAGCATGAACTATATAGAGATAGTTGTGTAGTCAAGATATGATTCATCACCCTAAAGTAATTAGGGAGAATGTTCCATTGTTCTCGATTAGTATTAATTTAAGAAATCCTTGGCCAAGGTGGAATGACATTTTGTAAATAGTTTACAAATGTCATTAATTGAATTGATATCTAATAGCGAAAAACTAATATGATTGGACTCAAAATAAAATAGACATTAATTCCATACTTTATATCTAATTGAAATATTGTATGATGAAAGGAATGAATTATATGAAAAAATCATGTACGGAAAAATTAGTTAAAACTACTTTGATATTCCTAAATATTTAGGTGGTCATGATGTGTTACTAGACGTCAATCTTGATCTATGATTATAAATTATTTAATTTGGAAATTAAAGATAAATTAAAAGAAATTTTAATTTATCTAATTCTAATTATGAATTAGAATTAAAATTTATAATTATTGTCAACATATTTAAGAATCTAAAAGGTCTCACATATAGAATGAGTTGAAGAGAGCAAAGTTATTTCAATCAAGTTGGACTTAAATTGAGAAATTTGAAAAACTTTATGATTAAATATCAGATATTTAATAAATAATGATCAGTATGAGATATTAAATCTAATTTGGGCATAATTAGTATTCAATTAGAATTATTTGTAATTTTAATTAAAGTTTAATAGAAATTAGAATTTAATTTCAAAGAAATTACTAAATAGTCTTAAACCAATTATAAATGGGCTTAAGCTCTAATGGAGCTAGTACTCGTTACTTAACTCTTTATGTAAAAGTTATAAAGTTTTCTCAATCTATTTTGTGGATATTGTTATAGCTAAGATATTTTTGTGACTACAGTGGTTGAAAAAGATCAGTTTCGGAAACTATTCGATGGATAAGAGAAAATAGAGATAAAGCTTTAAAAAAAGAAATGAATAACGTTTCTAGTTTATTATAATTTATGTTAATCATTTTATAGAATTAATTAAGAATCTTAGTTTTTGAAAAATTAAAGGTTACGAAAAAGTTTCGTAACTATTGTGCTGCGACCGGGATCGAATCACGGCAAGATTTCCCAGCAGAAATAGGTCTGTGATAGCAGAAATAGGTCTGTGATGGGTGTGTCTGAAAATTCCATGTAGATATCCAAGAATAAGGTAATGTATAGTCCAAGAACAAAGAAGCTACTTAAAGAAGATGCAGCAAAGACAATCTGGAATGTCAGAAGCTCCGTTCAAGAATACGACAAATAAAGAAAATATTAACAAGCACACAACAATAATGAACATGCCAGATGAAGTACGTATTCTAACCAAAGTTCTCCGCATAGTCAACTAAGAAATGGATGTGTACATTTCTATATTTATATAGCATTCAAGCATAATTACACTATTATTCCATTAATCAGAAGAAACAATTTAAGAATTAGCTATTGCTTGGCCACTGATACTTGCATGAATCCATCTAAGAGGAATAAAAGAGTTTGCCTTGAATTTCAAATATATCTTCTTTATTCAGTGTATGACACTGGACAATAATAACATTTTCAAGACAATTTTTTAACAGCATACACATAAAAGGAACATATTACTATTACTGAATAGCACAAAAAAGTTGTATAATTAGAAATTGGACTGTAGTGATTAACGTTTAGGTAGGAGTCGCAGTGGGTCAAGCGAGGCCTTCCTAAAACTTTTCTTTTATTGTTACAACTTAGAAATCATTATAGCGATTCTACTTGGAAATAACCAAGGACATTTCAGCTGAATATCTAGTAGGATTACAAAGAACTTAAAAACATATGTTCCAGCCGCACGCACATCCATTTTCAATCCCAGAAAATTACGTGCCAGTTGTTGTTATCGTGCCACCATGCGTCTTGTTTGCTTCCCATCTTTTATGTCGACTTGATCTCCACTATGCAAGTTGTTAACGTCTGCCTATTATGTCAACGTGATTTGGCAAATTAGCATCCCATCAAGTGAGCCGCTGCACTCGTCTAGGGTCCCAGCTGAAATGTTATTTCCTGCATCTTTAAAATTCCCACCAGCGCAGTGCAATCTACACATTCCATTTAACAAAGAAGTATTGTGGGTGCTGAAACTTCTGCTTTTATAATCTAATTTGGAGCCTAATTTGTTGTACCAATTGTTTATAAAATTGCTCCTGAGAGTTGCTTTTTTCTTAGAAAGTTTTGAAGTTTCTATCATCCCATGTAGTTATGAGTGTCAAAGAAAGAAGTATCCAAAAGCATTTATGAGAGGTGCTGTTTCTGTAGTTCAACTAACAAGTTCGGATGTTGTCCAGGTTATCAATTACAGTAGCTAATGGGCATTTGCTGTGAAGCTGCCTCCATATGTCTCTAATGTAATGACATTTGAAGGATAAATGCGCACAAGTTTCCTCCGTTTCTCTGCATAAACAACACCAGTAGGTGAGCTCACAGTATTTGGCTATCTTATCAACTATTGTTAATATGCCTTTCATTGCGAGCTATAGAGTAAACGTTGCACGGGCTTGAAGCTGACTAGACCAGGTGGCTTTAGTCCATGATAGCTTGGGAAGTTGTTTAAAAATTAGGTTCTTGTAGGAGGAATTCGAAAATTTACCATCATACGAGTGTCTCCAAATATATTTATATTCTTTAGTGTTGCAATAAGTTCCACAAATTTCATTAGCTAGAGAGCTGGGAAATGTAGAGTTTCAAAATTTTTCCATGCATTGTAATGCTTTAGCAACTAACGCATCTAAGGGTATTGAGCTCTTTAGGATTTCAACTACCTTGGAGTTAATCAAAGGTCCACCTAAGAGCTAGTTATTATACCAAAAATTGAAATTCCTCCCATTACCTATCAACAAAATAAAGTCCTCTTTGTGCTTATCCATCATCTTGAGAATGGTTTTAAGAGTAATGGAGTGAAAGTGTGAGCAATTTATTGCCCAAATACTCCTGTTCTTGATTAAGTAACTATGTATCCATTTGCACTATAGAGATTGTTTGTCTTCCATTAGTCACCATAGCTTTTTGGTGAGTAAGATTGAGTTCATGCTTTTAATGGAGTAAATTCCCAAGCCATCTCAATTTTTGGGAGTGCATATTTCTTTCCATTTCATCATAGTTTGATGACTTTTCTTCTTGCTGCTATCCATAAGAAGTTACTGAACTTGGGAAAGATAAGTGGGCTACCCAACAGGTGGTGATGGAGTTGAGAACCGAGTTAACAAGTTGTATTCTCCCTGCCCGTGAAAGATGTCTGGAGCTCCAAGATGAGATTCTGGTTTGTATTCAATCAAGTAGTTTTGTGTAATCCCTTGGTTTAGTTTGTGTGGAGAGATAGGGATGCCCAGATATTTCATTGGGAACTCTTGTCATAGATACCCAGTTAAGATAGTGATAGATTGCTAATGACCCAATGCGCTTTTATAAAGGAAGATGTTACTTTTAGAACAATTGACATAATGTTCTGAGGCTCTTTCAAATATCGTTAAAGCTTTAATCATGGTGGAGATGGAACTAGTATTAGCTTTTGAAAGCAGGATCACCTCATCTGTAAAACAATGGTTGGTTAGTTTAAATTTACTACATTTAGAGTAGTATTTGAAATCCGTCATTCGTGCCACAACATTCTCAATGATCTTATGTAAAGTTTGCATCACTAAGGCAAAGATGTATAGAGATAAAAGATCTCCTTGCCTAATCCCTTTGCTACTTGGAAAAAACCTGGGAGGTTGTCCATTCATCAAGATGCTATGAGAAGAAGTCATTACGCATTGCTCAATCCATCGTATAAATATTTCTGGAAATTCCATAGCCTGCATAATGTTTATGATGAAGCTCCAATCAACGTTGTCATATGCTTTCCTGAGATCAATTTTGATAAAATGATGGGGTTTGCTTTTCTTCTTAGAGTAATCGGAAATAAGCTCTTGAAGTAACAGAATGTTAGCACCAATTATTCTTCTAGGTATGTAAGCACCTTGAGCGTGGCTAATGCACTTATGAAGAATTCCTTTGAACCTTTGAGCTAGGAGCTTAGAAATGTTTTTGTACAAGGAATTGCAATTGGCCATTGGTCTAAAATCAGCGAAGTTATTCAACTCACCATTCTTTAGTGCCATAATGATAAAGTCTTGTTGATTTCCCTGAGAAGTTGTACGTGTGGTGCTGCTGTAAGTGTCATGGAAAAAATACAAGAAGATCAGAAAGTCATTCAACTTCTTTGGGGCTTAATGATTCCTAAGCTATGATTAGAGGTCAGATATTGATGGTGCAACCAACTCCTAGCATTGCTTCTGTTTGCTCAATTCTTATTCATGAAGAAAAATAAAGGGAGACCTCTTCTGCTCAATTCATTCAAGAGTCTTTAGCCATGAATGTAATTTCTGCTTGTTATAATTCTAGTACCAAACAAGAAATAATGGAAAGGATAATAAGAACTTCAATCCTAATGTAATTTGTAATTACTATAAAAAGCCAGGACATGTGAAAATTATTGCTACCGAATTAATGGCTTTCCTTCAGATTTTAAGTTCACCAAACCCAAATGCTTCAGTTCAGCAAATTCAGTCAATATTCAATATGCTTATGAAGGTGCTTCTCAAGCCCAAATAGATCCTAGCAACATTGCTGCAGCTCGAATCACTCAAGAACAATATAATCAGCTCATCTCACTCCTAAACTAAAGACTAATGGTTAATCTACTGGTATTTCTTAAGGGAAACTCGCTATTACGTCTGGTTCATCCAAATTCACAGGTAGCTAAAGTGATAAATTAACAATCATGCCTATTTGTGCTGTAAGCTCTTGCACTTCTATTTTTGGACCTGATCATTTACTTGCTTCATGGACACTTGACTTTGGTGCATCTGATCATATGTGTTCTGATAAGACCTTGTTTTCTTCTCTTAATCAACTCCCAAATTCTTATTCCATAACCTTGCCTAATGGTTGTAATATTCCAGTACTAGCCATAGGACAAATCAAACTCGATGACCACATCATTCTTTCTCATGTGCTATTTATTCCTTCATTTAAATACAATATCATTTCCATGGGACAGGATCCTCTATCCAATATTATGATGTCTTATTTTGTCTTATGAATTTCAACCATTCATTTATGCGGGTCCCGTGTTTATTTATGGGAAATCCACATAGGACTCACATAAATAAATGACTGAGATTCATAGGATAGAATAAGACACCATAAAATTGGACAGAGGATCCGGACCCCATTTTCATAAGTAAACTTGTCACTCAATTAAATTGTACCATCCTTTTCCACGCTAACTATCGTCTTTTGCAAGCGCCTTCGTTGAAGAGGCCAATTCCCCTTGGTAAGAAGAATGGTGGATTATACATTCTGCATCACGAAAAAGACAACATCAACAACGAACTCTCCTTCTTTAGCTGATAATGTCTTACACTTTGATTGTAATACCTCTGAATTCATTCTCACTTGCACTAGTTCTTCATTTGTTGATGTACGTCTTTGGCATGGTAGAATTGGCCATTTACCCTAAATAAAATGAAGCTTTTGTCAGTTATACCACATACATTTAGTGATATTCTACCTTGTCTCATCTGTTCATAAGCTAAACAACACAGATTATCATTTCCCAATAGCTCAATCAAAACTGAAGAACCATTTGATATTATTTATGTGGATATTTAGGGACCTTACAGACATCGTACTCATAATGGTTTTCATTTTTTCATGACCAAAGTGGACAATTATATCAGAAATACATGGGTTCATCTTTTGTCACATAAAAGGAGTGGTTTCACAATGATCAAGTTCTTTATAGCCCTCGTTCAAACTCAGCTTCGCAAGACCATAAAAATATTGAGAACCGATAATGCTCCAGAATTGTGTAATAGTAGAGAAGGAAAAGAATAATTAGCTTCCATGGGGATTATTCTGTTGAAAAAATCAGGTAATTTTTCCTTTTAAGGTAAACAACTAGTGAAGTGAACCGATTCGGTGATACCTAGGAAAGAGTGCCAAACGGATTCCTAAGACAGTATTACCATTCCACGTAAAATCTTAGGAAAGGGCAGAGGAGTCACAAACGGTCCCACTTAAAACCCGACCTCCTAGATAGAAATTACGTGCACGGTGTATTTATCACAACCTAACCCGTGTACACACACGAATAGTAAATACACCCAAATAAATTGAACACAACACTACAAATATACCAGACAAATAATATTGAATACTATAAATGCGAAATAAATAAAAGAGATAGGGAAAGAACACACTGAAAATTGATAACAGAGTTCGGCCAATTTTGCCTACTCCTCAGAGCACCACTTAAGGCAGCCTGCTTTTATTAAGAAGAGAATACTAAATTTGATATGTATACAAATTTTGAGTATTTATCAAATTTTGGGATGGATGGAGCAAGAGGGGGAGGAGTTCTTTTATAACTTAACAAACTCCTCCCATTCTCATTTCTTCCCAATATGGGATAGAAATTGAGCCAACAAAGTCAACAATAAACACTAATAAAGTCAACAATAAACATCAAATCTTCACCTTGTCACAATTTCGAGTCCCACCAAATGCAAGTATCATTCATCCTCCCAATCAAACAAAACAGCCTTTGTAGTGCTTCAATTTGTGCCCTCAGGTGCCAACTCAAATGTGCAAGTTATTGACCAAGTCTAGACAATGTTCAAACTTGGCTCTTGTAACCACCTTAGTTAGCATATCTGCAGGATTCTCTATAGTCCGAATCTTCTAAATAAGCATCTCGTCTTCTTCTAGAATTTCCCACACAAAGTGATAGCGAACATCAATGTGCTTCGTCCTTGCATGAAAGACTTGATTCTTTGCTAAATGAATAACACTCTGACTGTCAGAATATACCTCAATTTGTTTCTGACCAACTCCCAAGTATTTAAGCAACCCATGAAGCTAAATTGCCTCTTTCACAGCTTCTGTAATAGCCATATACTTTGCCTTTATTGTAGACAAAGCCACCGTTGACTGCAAAGTAGACTTCCAACTAACTGGTGCCTTTGGTAAAGTGAACAAATAGCCAGTTGTAGATCGTCACTTATCTAAATCACCTGTATAGTCAGAATCGCAATATCCAACTACGCGTTGACCAAATAATTCATCCTGTTCAAAAGCTAAACCAACATCTACGGTATCTAGGATATACCGTAGAATCCATTTTACAGCTTGCCAATGAACCTTGCCAAGATCATACTATATCTGCTCACAACACTAACTGCCTGTGAAATATCGGGTCTCGTACACACCACTGCATACATCAAGCTTCCAACTGCATTAGCTTATGGGACTTTTGCCATATATTCTCGCTCTTCATATGATTTTGGAGATAACTGGCTACTTAGTTTCAAATGAGGAGCAAGTGGGGTGCTAACAGGTTTTAAATCTTCGTGTATACCAAAACGTTGTAATACCTTTTTCAAATACTGCTTCTGTAACAACCAAAGCTTGCCTCTTTCTCTGTCCCTGCTTATCTCCATGCCAAGAATCTTTTTAGCTTCCCCAAAATCCTTCATCTCGAACTCTTTACTCAATTGAGCCTTTAATATGTCAATTTCACTTTGGCTCTTTACCGCAATCAGCATATCATCAACATATAAGAGTAGGTAGATGTAGGACCCATCTTAAAGTCTGCGCAAAAATACACAATGATCGTACTTACTTCTTGTATATTTCTGACCCTTCATAAACTTGTCAAATCGTTTGTACCATTGCCTTGGAGATTGCTTTAGTCCATACAACGATTTGTTCAGTTTGCAAACCCAATTTTCTTTACCAACAATCTTGTATATATCTGGCTGAGACATGTAGATTTTCTCTTTCAAGTCACCGTATAAGAATGCGGTCTTCATTTCAAGTTGAGCTAGCTCCAAATTCAACTACGCTACTAAGGCCAACAAAATTCCAATGGAAGAATGTTTAACAACCGGAGAAAATACCTCATTATAATCAATCCCTTCCTTCTGAGCATAGCCTTTAGCCACCAACCTTGCCTTGTAGCGAATATCATCTTTATCAGGAAATCCTTCTTTCTTTGCAAATATCCATTTGCATCCAATTACCTTCTTTCCCTTTGGTAGTTGTGTCAGCTTCCATGTTTTGTTCTTCTCAAGAGATTGCATTTCCTCTTCCATTGCACCTTCCTATCTACCACTTCCTAAACTTTGGAATGCTTCTGGGAAGGTAGATGGAACATCATCAACAACTAGAAGTGCATAAGCTACCAAGTCAGTAAAACGAGCATGTTTTTGAATTTCTCGTCTCATCCTTTTAGCGACAATTGACTCTGATTGTTGCAGAGGTTATTGGGTTGGAACCTCATCCTCATCTGACTCTTTTTCTACTATAGGTGAGTCACTAGTAGTGCTTTTTGCTGGGATCACCACTGTCTATTCAAACTCCACTTGCTTCGGCATACACTCCACCTGCTGTGAAGTACCATCAGTCCCTTCTAGAGTTACCTTATTTAACATGGCAGATTCATCAAAGGTAACATCCCTGCTGACAATTTTCTTCTTTGACTCTAGACACCACAAACGGTATCCTTTAACTTTAACATTGAAGCCCATAAATAGAGCCTTCTTTTCTCGTGATCCAACTTTGATTCATTCACACGATACTATGTGATAGAACTAAAAATATGCAAAGAATCATAATCTGTTACAGGTTTTCCAGACCATACCTCTACCACCAATTGAAGATGATGGCAAACAATTAATGAGATGTTGAGCGTATGTCACTGCCTCAGTCCAAAACTTTCTGCCTAACCCAGCATTATACAATAGACAACGAACTTTCTCCACCACTATCCTGTTCATACGCTCCGAAACCCCATTCTGTTGTGGTGTTTTTCTAACTGTAAAGTGCCAAACTATGCCAGACTCTTGACATACCTCTAAGAAAGGATCACTCTTATATTCTCCACCATTGTCTGTTCGGAGAACTTTGATCTTTCTTCTTGTCTGGTTTTCAAGTTGAGCTTTCCACTAAAGGAAAACTCCAAGCACATCATCTTTGTTCTTCATAGAAAGCACCCATCCTTTTCTGGAAAAATCATCAACAAAAGTGACAAAATAATGCCTACCTCTAAGAGATGGAGTCTTAGCAGGTCCCCACACATCTAAGTGTACATAATCCAAAATACTCTTAGTGTCATGGATTGCAGTGCCAAATTTCACTCTTCTTTGTTTTCCCATAACACAATGCTCACAAAATTCTAATTTACAAGTCTGCGTACCTTTCAATAATCCTTGTTTGGCAAGAATTTGCAAGGATTTTTCACCAGCATATCCCAAACGCATATGCCACAACTTTGTTACCTCTACATCCTTCTTGCTACTAGAAGTTGTTGCCGCTACTGTCCCAACAATTGTACTACCTTGGTAGTAATATAGATTATTTTTCCTTATACCTTTCAAGATCACAAGTGCTCCCAAATTTGCCTTAAGAATTCCATCTCGCATTATCACAACTAGACCTTTTGATTCTAAGGTCCCCAAAGAGATAAGATTCTTTTTTAAATTCGGCACGTACCAAACATCCTTCAAAATTCTGGTAGATCCATCATGATTCCTCAGCTTGATTGAACCTATCCCAGCTGTTTTACATGGATTATCATTGCCCATGTAAACAACTCCACCATCAATTTCTTTAAAATCAAAGAACCGCTCCCGATTGGGAGACATATGATAGGTGCAACCTGAATCCAGAATCCACTCGTCTGAATGGAATGTTGAAGGTGATACCACCGAAAAGACTTCTGACTTTACATCACTTTTACATTATGCAACATTTGCATCTTGCGGAGCCTTCCCTTTCTTCTTCAACTTTGTACAGTCTTTCTTCCAGTGCCCTTTCTCATGAAAAAAAGCACACTCATCTTTGGCAACTCTACTTTTTGAAATCTTCCTCTTCTCTCCTTTGACCGGCTCTGCTGACGACCTCTTGCCACAAATGCTTCATCTTCTATAACCGCTTTACTTTTCTTTATATCTTGCTTTCGCAATTCATGACTATACAAAACAAAACACACAACATCTAAAGATATATTCTCCTTCCCATGAAGTAAAGTAGTTTCTAAGTGTTCAAATTCATCCGGAAGGGATGATAACAACATCAAAGCCACGTCTTCATCTTCAAATTTCACATCCAAATTCAACAGGTCTACTACTAACTGATTAAACATAGTGATGTGTTCATTCATAGTAGTACTTGGTCGGTAATCAAATCGGAACAACTTTTTCTTCATAAGGAGCTTATTCTGACCACTCGTTTTCAGAAATTTGTCCTCCAATGCTTTCCACAATTTGTGTGCAGAAGTCTCGTTCTTGAAAGCATACTTCTGCTCTCTAGACAAACATGATCGAATTGTTCCGCATGCCAACCGATTTATGATACTGCAATCCTTATCTTCTACATATTCTGGTTTCTTTTCTTCAATAGCTATGTTAAGGCCCTGTTGGAAAAGGGAATCCAGAACCTCACCTTGCCACATGCCAAAACGACCAATACTATCAAATATTTCCACCGCTAACTTCATACTTGACATTGGAATCCTCTACTATGTGGATGAGGAAGTCGATGCCGCTTGTGTCATATTTGTTGTGTCCCCAGTTGCTGGTGAATTTATAGACGTCATTACAGACTCAAATAATAGTATTCAATATCACAAATATTACAAACAAACCAAAGATGAACCTTCGGCTTTGATACCACTTATTGGAAAAATCGGGTAAATTTTCCCTATAAGGTAAACAACTAGTGAAGTGAACCGATTCGGTAATACCCAGGAAAGACCGCCAAACGGGCTCTTAAGATAGTATTATCATTCCACGTAAAATCTCAAGAAAAGGCGGAAGGGTCACAAACGGTCCCACTTAAAACCCGGCCTCTTAGACAGAAATTACGTGCACGGTGTATTTATCACAACCTAACTTGTGTACACACACGAACAGTAAATACACCCAAATAAATTGAACATAACACTACAAATATACCCGACAAAAAATATTGAATACTATAAATGTGAAATAAATAAAAGAGATAAGGAAATAACACAACCAAAAATTGGTAATGGAGTTCGGTCAATTTTGCCTACTTCTCTGAGCACCACTTAAGACACCTACTCTTATTAAGAAGAGAATACTAAATTTGATATGTATACAAATTTTGAGTATTTATCAAATTTTGGGATGGATGGAATAAGAAGGGGAGGAGTTCTTTTATAACTTAACAAACTCCTCCCATTCTCATTTCTTCCCAATATGGGATAGAAATTAAGCCAACAAAGTCAACAATAAATACCAATAAAGTCAACAATAAACAACATATTCATCACAAAAGCACACCCTATACGCCACAACAAAATTAAGTAGTTGAGCATAAACACAGACACATATTAGAAGTTTCTAGAGTTCTTCTTTTTCAATTAGGATTATCTATCTCTTATTAGGGGGAATGTGTTCTCACTACAGTTTATTTAATTAATAGAATGCCAACTCAAGTTCTCAAAGGAGTCAGTTCATTCGAAAGATTGTTTAAATCCAGACCTCACTTGAATCACCTTAGAAATTTCGGTTGCTTGTGTTATATATCCACTAATGCTAAGGAAAGAGACAAATTTTAGCCAAGATCATTTCCATGCATTTTTATTAGTTATCTATTTGGTAAAAAAGCATACAAGGCCCTCTGTCTTTCTACCAAACAAATCATCATTTCCACAGACATACACTTTTACGAACATATTTTTCGTTTACAAAAATCTTCATCTCCTACTACGACTACTTCTGATATTCCTTTACCTAACGTAATAATTGATAATTATCCTTTACATTCTTCTTCACACATTTCTCATTCTCTATCATCGTCTTCATCTTTTGTACCCCTACAAAATGTTTCCTCTTCTAACTTACCCGTTTCATCTTCACCACCACAACAATCTTCATCTTCTTATCTTCGTCATCCTTCAGCTGCTTCCTCTTCAGCTCCCCATCGTGATATTCCTCTCAAAAGAACTACTAGACAGTGAAATTACCTTCCCATTTACAAGATTTTGTGTGCAATTCTGCATTTTTCTCTGACCCTTTTTATTCTTGCCATCATACTCTCACCAGTACATGTAAAGGGCACCTTTGTTCTAATGTTTGTGGAGTTGTGGATAGACCTGTATTCAATTCAGTTTTGTAGGACTTTGAGCCACTTAATTGTCATCAAGCTACTGGGCATACTCTTTGGGAAGAGGTAATGCCATAAGAATTTTTAGCCTTGGACAGTAACAACACATGGGGAACTTGTCAAGCTTCCCAAAGGAAAAAGACCTATGTAGCACGGACACGACAAAATGGAGCCGTGCCCGTGTCAGACACCCACTGACACAGGGTGGACAAGTGTTCGTACGTGTCGAAATTAAAAAATAATTTTTTTTGGCTCTAACACGTCTCGGACACGTCTGGAGACTGCTCGGACACGACTTAATGGAATATATGCTCCATTTTTTTGGAGAGGGGCTTATAAAGTACCAAATATGTATGAACTATCAAGATGTTGGAAGTCTTGAAACACATCAATCAATATAT
>JAOTAX010000093.1:0-13188 GCA_025629825.1 Erythroxylum guanchezii | reverse complement strand
AATTCAGTTCATAAGGCTTTAGCTGCCGCGAGGCATAAGCTATTACCTTGTCTCCTTGCATCAATACACAACCCAAAGCCTTCCTTGATGCATCACTGTAAACTGTATAACCCTCCTCTCCTGTTGGCAAAGTCAGAATTGGAGCATTTTTCAACCTATGCTTAAGCTCCTCAAAACTCTTTTGACATTCATCAGTCCAGATAAACTTCTAATTCTTTCTCAGCAACTTGGTCATCGGAGCAGCTATCATCGAGAACCCTTCGACAAATCTCCTATAATAGCCTGCCATACCCAAAAAACTTCTTACTTCTGCCACTGTCGTCTGTGCATGCCAATTCACCACTGCTTCGATTTTCCTTGGATTAACATGTACCCCATCTTTAGAAATTACATGTCCAAGAAAAATCACTTCATGAAGCTAGAATTCACATCTGCTGAATTTGGCATAAAGCCCCTTCTCCCTTAATCTCTGCAACACAATCCTGAGATATTCCTCATGTTCCCCTTCACTTTTGGAATAAACCAGAATGTCATCGATAAACACTATGACAAACTGATCCAAAAACTCCTTGAAGACCCTATTCATGAGATCCATAAATGCAGTCGGAGCATTGGTCAATCAGAAGGGCATGACCAGGAACTCGTAATGCCTATAACGTGTTCTGAAGGCTGTCTTGTTTACATCAGACTCCTTGATTCTGAGTTGATGGTAGCCTGACCTGAGATCAATCTTGGAAAAGACCCTTGCTCCCTGCAACTGGTCCAATAAATCATCAATCCGAGGTAGAGGGTACTTGTTCTTAACAGTCACCTTGTTAAGTCTCCGGTAATCGATACACATACGCCATGTCCCATCCTTCTTCCTAACAAACAGAACCGACACTCCCCATGATGAAGAACTCGACCGTACAAACCCCTTCTCTAACAGTTCCTCCAACTGTTCCTTAAGCTCCTTCAGTTCTGCTAGAGCCATTCTATACGGTGGTATAGAAATAAGTGTAGTTCCGAGAATCAAGTCAATAGCAAACTCGATTTCCCTCACCGGTGGCAAACCTGGTAACTCCTCTGGGAACACATCTGGGAACTCCCTTACTACTGGAAAATCCTCTAACCTTGCTTCATTCACCTCAATGTCCACAACATGCGCCAAGAAGGCTTCACAACCTTTTTCCATCATCCATTCGGTGAGCAAAGTCGAAACAATTCTGGGCGGTGTTATTCTCCTTTCTCCCCGGAAAATCACCTTCTCACCCTTTCCAAGGTCAAACTCCACCTCCTTGAGGCTACAATCTAATTTCTCGTGATACTTCTCCATGGCATCCATTCCAAGTATGACATCTAGACCCTTCAACTCTAGGGGTAATAGGTCTACTACCAGTCTAGCACCCTTAATAACCAGCTCACAGTCTCTATACACCTGACTGATTATCACATTCCTTCCTAGAGGTGTACTAACAATTAAGGGACTATTTAAAGGCACTGAATTCATAGCATACAAAGTCATACATGCAGAAACAAAAGAATGCGTAGAGCCAGTATCTATCAACACATAAACTGCAGAATTGAATAACTGAGCCATACCCGTGACAACCTCAGGAGCAGCTGCAGCCTCCTCTCGGGTCATGGAAAATACCCTGGCTTGTGTTTGAGCCTAGCCCCTCAACCTCCCTGGAGGATTAGCCTTCCTCACAGCTCTAGAACTGCCCACTTCATTGGCTAGCCTGGGTCCCACTGTTTCTGCTCTTCTTGGGGCTTGCGACTGCGACCCCTCTTGCCTGGTTACCTGGGGACAGTCCTTGATTATGTGTCCCTTCTCACCGCATCTGAAACAAACACTCTCCTTTATGAAGTTTTCTGCAATGCTCACATTGGGGGTTCGTGAATATGATTTTTCCTGTCCTTCCTGTACCTCCCACACTTGAGGCTTGCATTGAAACTGCCCTGGCCTCCTTATTCTTGGCAGGACCACTACTTCCCACCTCACTCTACGTATGAAAGGTCCTTGTACTCCTCTCAAGCGTTGGAGCACTCATTCCCTTCCTTGAAGACTGCTCTCGGTTCTTTCTCTTCTTGTTAGCCTCATATCTTATGTTCTCCAGTTTCTCAGCCTGGAGTGCAGCGTCTACCAGCTGCTGGTAGTCACAGAAGTTGTGGATCAATACCTTCTCTTTGATCCCCAAGTGAAGTTCGCCCTCAAACTTGCAGCACTTGTCCTCTTCATTTGCCACAATATTAGCCGCATACTGAGACAACTAGGTAAACTTCAGCTCGTACTCACTCACACTCATTTCCCTCTGTGTGAGGTTCAGAAATTCTCTAGCCTTCTCTTGGATATAGACCCTCAAGAAGTACTTCCTCCGAAAAGCTTCCAGAAATTCCCTCCATGTCAGCACTGGAGGCACCGCCTGATTGTGGGGCACTGATTCCCATCAGTAAAGTGCATCCCCTTGCAGCAGGCTGACTGTATAGTCCAACTTCTCTTCATCAGAGCACTTCATCTGCACCAGTACTCTCTCGGTCCTCTTCAACCAAGCTTCAGCCTCTTCAGGGTTCGTAGTCCCGTTGAAGTCAACAGCTCCATACTTTCTGAGCTTATCGTACTGTCCACCCCGATCCACTTGAGCTGGCACTGGCGTTCGAGACCCTTGGCCCATAGCATAAGTGAAAGCCTGGGCAAAGGCCTGAAAGAACTGAGGATCCATCGGGTTCACCTGAGGCATAGGAGGGGGCGGTGGAGACACCTCATATTTACTCCTTCAAGTTAAAACCATTGAAAATCTTTAGTTCAGGCAAAACAATTTCAAATCATGTAAAACAATTCAAAACAATGCAAGTTGTTCTTTTAAGACAATGCATGTAGTTCAATTAAAACAATGCGTGTGCTTTATGAAAAATAATGCATGTGGACCCCATACTTAAAAACCACCCACTTGGGTTCCTAGGAGGTCACTAAACCTAGCCGCTCTGATACCAAAACTGTTGGACCCCTTTCCCGGAGCCCAACTTTCGAAAACATAAAACCTTGTGCTTGAAACCCTGAAGATCATTTGCTGTCATTCCACACTAGTGGTGAGCGCACACTAATTAAACATCAAAATCATAAGTTGAACTCTTCATAGAAATTGTAGCCTTAAGTCTCTAGTTTACTCTGAAGAAAGAATAACCTCAATTGGAGTTCTATAACTCAAGATATGCTCAAAAGCTTAAGTGTGTACATACTCCCATTATGCCCTTCAACCCGACCCTTCACTTGTTCTAATGCAAACTCTCTCAATACAACTCCAAATGGTACAAATTTTTATGGGGATAAAGATAAATGTCTTAAGAATCCATCGGTTTAAGAATCACCTCAATTGGAGGTCGGATGAGGGAGTTATACCCAAAAGATTAGACCATGTTCATACCCTAATTAAATTTGAACCTCTCTTGGCGCGATTGCCATAACTTTCGTTCTAGATATCGGATTGACTTCGTTCTTGGGCCATTAGAAAGTAGACATTTAAGGCTACAATTTCTATGAAGAGTTCAACTTATGATTTTGATATTTAATTAGTGTGCACTCACCAACAGTGTGGAATGACAGGAAATGATCTTCAGGGTTTCAAGCGCAAGGTTTTATGTTTTCGAAAGTTAGGCTCCGGGAACGGGGTCCAACATGTAAGATGGAAGAACCGGTACTGTGACGATTTTCTAATCAGCTTGAGTTAGTTACAGAACTCAACTGAATAACTGATTCTTCAAAGATCAAGAAGCGGTTGAAGATGAAGGCTATAAATATGAGTCGGAGTAGAATACCGCAGAAGTTAGTGATTTTAAGAAATCTCATTGTGCAAAAAACTAGAGCAATTATCTTCTGTAACATTAGCTCAAAAAATTTCTTTCAGTAGAGAGAAAAGCAGATAGCCTGAAGAGGTTAAGAGTAAAACAATACTCGTTGTAAGAGACCTGAAGAGGCTCAGTATCAAAGAATACTTGTAACATGTTGTGAGATAGTGAAATCTCAGAAAAATCTCTGAGGACTGGACGTGGTCCACGGTTTGGGGTGAACCAGGATAAATCTATTGTGTCTATATTCTCTCAACTCTCAACTCTCTCTTTACTTTGAAATTATATCTTATTGTTTTCATACAAGAATTTTCGAAAGGGGATTAGCAAAAAGAATACACAATTCAACCCCCCTTCTTGTGCATTTGTATATCGTTTATTAAGTCTTGTATTAACATGTGATTCACTTCATTCTCCATCTGTTGGAACTTAGAAATTGGCTACTCACTTCCCAAATTTAAGAAGCCAAGTAAGTGACAAATACCAAAAATTTGGTAGATATTTCACTCAAAAAGTGTGAAGGACACAAAGCCACATCGGTTATCAATCATAGAGAGAGGGACCAAACACCAAAGTTAATAAAAGATCCAAACTTTCACACCTTATTCTCATCCATTCACCGGAATGAGGTAAGCCCAGTTTAGTAAACCAAACAGTCACTAAGCAAGTGAAAAATAGAGAGAGAAAAGAGAGATAGATAGTTACCTAGAGGAGGCACGAGTAGCCATGGCGCACGTTTCAACGATTTCAGAATAGAGTATCAGGTCCTAGTGGTTACCGGTGACCTCATACAATCTCAGGCACGTGAAAGCCGTACCCAACAGACCCGTGTACACTGTCAGGTCAATAACCGTATCTGCACCACCCCTAACTTTCCAAGTCCTCTCAACCACCTGGTTCTTAAGGGAAATGGCCACTTCAAGAAAAGTGTCGTCAAAGAGTGAAAAATACTTCCTTTGTGTCCCAGAAACCATATCATCAAATCTAGAAACATCTTCCACTGGAGCAGCCATGGATTTTTTTTACGACGCTCTGTTAAAAGGGGTTGAGAATATGAATTAGAAAAGAAAACAGAACCAGAAGAAAAGAATAGATTTCATAAACCCAATACAACATTCATAGACACAAACAAAGCAGGACCAAAATCGAACCTTTCATACAACTAAAAAACAGAGACAAACTTGAATCCAAACACAGTTTTCAAAATGCCAGTAACGAAAAGATGAAGCGAGAAATGACACCAAAACTTGGATGAAACGAAAGAGACCTAATTGAAACGAACCGACAATATAGGAAATCAAAGAAAGAGAAAAGGCAAAAGAAAAGGAGTAAACAAAATTACCTAAAAGCTAAAGACACGCAAAAGACCAATATCACTTTCTCTCCTTCAAAACTCATCGCCATACTTCCAGCATCAGAGTAACGACTAACGACGTCAGGATCTCTCCCACAGCTTGCTCCTCCGTTTGCCTGTCCGTCGTTGCCTACTTCACCTTCTCTAGTTGTGGTTTTAGGGATTTTGCATAAAGGAAGAGAATAATTGGGGAAAAAGAAAAAGGCTAGCTAGTTTAGGAGAAAATGGGTTAGGTTATCATCTAGGGTCGATTTAAGTTTCCACCCAAGCCAACTGCGACGTTTTATTGAATAAAACGTCGTAGTTTCTATTTCATGACGTTTTATTAATAAAACGTCACAAAAAGATGCTACAAATTTTTGACGATTTTATAAAACGTCGCGAAAAGTTTGAACTTTTTGTGACGTTTAAAAAACTTCGCAAAAAGTCTTCACAATCTGTGACGTTTTATTAATAAAACGTCGCGGATTGTGTTATTTTCTTATAGTGTCAGATCTTAGGCAAATTTAATTATGATATTTAGTGCTAGATTTCAAGAATCAGTTTAGAGATGTTCTTTAGATATTTAGCAAATAATTAAGATTTTCTGTTACATTTTAACTCTATATAATGAGCTTAGTTTCTGTCAATAATATATGGTGTTTTATGACAAAACCCTTGCTTTTTTTCTTTTTCAGCTCTATAAAAACAACAAAGATGTCCAAAGGAGGAGCAACTATCCTCTGTTCGGTTGATGCACTAGGTGGACAATAGGTGAGTTTCAGCTTAAGTTTTGTGTTATCTACCACCTGCGTCCAGATCTTGCGGGTTGGAGGATTGTCTTGGCTAAGGATTGTATAGTCTTGTTGGAGTAGTGTGTTGCTCGTTGTCTGAAGGGTTTTCTGCCAAGACTTTTTGCAATGTTGTGCTGGGAAGTGTTTATCCATTGGGTCCAGACCACCAAGAGTTAAGGTCCAGGGTGAGTTAGCAAAGGAAATGTGGACGGTGAGGTCTGGACAGACGTATAATCGGTTGAATGGTGGAGAAGATGTGGGCTGGACAGGCTGGGAGTTGTGTGTACATAGCAGGCACAGGGCAGAAGCGAAAATGGAACGAAGAAGGCTTGGAATAGGACAGATGAGATAAAATGTGATGGAAGGTAAGGGGCTGGAACAAAGAAATCTGGGAGGAAGGTTAGGGAGTTAGACTCCATAGCAAGGGCAAGACGAAAGAAGATGCGCGAAAGGCAACAGATTCAAATATTTGGAAAGAATATGAGAGAATCGAACTGAATGTTCTTCTTCCTAAAACTTTTTTAAATATCTAAAGCTAACTTAAAAGTACGATTCAAAATTAAACCAAAAAGAAATTAACAGTAGTCCGAATTCCAAAATTTTTAATTTTTAATTCAATTTATTATTTTTAAAATTCATAAAATATAAAATTATATAAAATAAAAAGATTATAAATAGAATATATAAATTAGATATTATCTATTGATTAATATATCGATACAAAATTTATCAATTCGGAAAAATATTATAGTCTCTATATCTAATATGTGAATAAACGAGTATGTAATAAAATACTTAAGGCCTAGGTCTAACATGAAACTAAATCAATTCGAACTTTGTTCGTTGATTTCGAGTTGGCTACACCACAACTCTTTATCCGTCTATACATATAGGAATAGGTCAGTGTATAAATAGTCACAACTCAATCAATCCTCAATTTCCTTTAACGTGTTCACTGTCCAAGTAATGAAGCAAACGGTATAAATAACAATGGGTAGTTATAAAACATAATGAAATTTTATTGAACATACAAGTAAACAGAGCAGGTCCTAGCGAATTTGAAGTCGACTCTTGGTTTGGTATTATAAGTGTGGACTTACGCTGCTGTCTTCAGGGAGCAAAGACGGAACAGAACAAAAATTGGAGACAGTGAGGTGTTTGGTTGTGGTGGATAGAAAAAAAACTGTCTCCGTCCCAAGGACAAAAATGTGTTTGTTTGCAATGAACAGAACAAAAAAACAGTATAAATGACGAAATTGCCCTTACAGTATAATATGAGTAGAAATATATAATTCATTGATTATTTTATAATTATATCAATATTTATTTGAAGTGTATTTGTAATTTTTTAATTGTATCAATAATAAGAAATCTAATTTTGTATAATAATAATAATAAGTAAAAAATTTATAATAATAATTAATAATAACAGCAATTGTTATTATTATTGTTATTGTTGTTGTTGTTGTTGTTATTAAAAAATTTATAATAATAATTAATAAGAAAATAATAAGAAAATTTCTAACAATAAATAATAATAATAATAATAATAATAATAATAATAATAATTTTAAAATTTATAATAATAATAATAACAATAATAATAATTTATAACAATAATTTATAATAATAATTAATAATAAAATAATATTATTATTAAGAAAATTTATAAAAATAATTAATAATAATAATAATATATTATTATTATTAAGTTTGTATAATAAAATTAATAATAATAAGAAGAAGAAGAAGAAGAAGAAGAAGTTTAAATTTTATAATAATAAAATAATAATAATAACAATAATATTAATAATAATATTAATAATACTAATAAATTTAATTTTGTATAATAATAGTAATAATAATAATAATAGTAATAATAATAATAAATACAAAATTAATAATAATTATTATTATTATTATTATTATTATTATTATTATTATTGTTATTAAAAAATTTATAATAATAATTAATAATAAGAATAATAAGAAAATTTATAACAATAATTAATAATAATAATAATAATAATAATAATAATAAGTTTAAAATTCATAATAATAATAAATAATAGTAATAATAACAATAATAATAATTTATAACAATAATTTATAATAAAATAATTAAAATTTATAATAATAATAATAATAATAATAATAATAATAATAATAATAATAATAATAATGATGATAAGAAAATTTATAACAATAATTAATAATAATAACAATAATAATAATTAATAATAAGAAGAAGAAGAAGAAGAAGAGGAAAAAGAAGAAGAAGTTTAAATTTTATAATAATAAAAAATAATAATAACAATAAAAATAATAATTATTATTATTATTAATTTTGTATAATAATAATAATAATAATAATAATAATAATCCCATGCGTTGGAATGGGAGGGTAAAGTAGTAATTTCCTTTTATGTTTTGTTTCCGTCCCTGGCATAAGAAAACTGTACCACAGTCATGGGAGGTACACAAAATTTCTGTCAATGTGCTCCAGAGACGGGACAAAAATAAGTGGGGACAGCAAGCAAACACTATGAAATACGGAACTTTTGTGTCTCCATTATCTGTCCCCACCCTTGGAGACAATAGCCAAACACAGCCTTAGGGTACTCCTTTTGCACTTGAGCAAAGACTGGAGGAGGAGAATGCTTCTTGATAACAACAACGGGAAAGGATCTTCCCTTGCTTTATTGATAACAAAATTTTGTTATTTTATATCCTACATACAATCGGTTAATTATATTTTAGTAACATAATTATTTATAAGTATTTTTTATCTAATGCATATTTAAAAATATACAATAAAATCCATTAAATAAGTATACATTATAGATGAAATTATAATAAGATTATAATTATGAGATTCATATATATATTTCTCTTAAATTATTCTTAGTTATATAACATATGACAATGTTTTTAATACTCTATATACAATCATAATAGAACGTTACTCATATATTTATGAAAACTTCTATTGTGATGATTGTATAAACAATCTTTGAACTTGAGATTTTCAAAGTATATCATATAAGGATTGTTATGATTTAATACTATTTATAACCTATTATATTCGATGAACTATATAGATGTAATTGAATAATCAATAAAGGATTCATTATCTAAAAGTAATTAAAAAAATGTTTCGTTGCTCTCAATTAATAGTGATTCTAAGAATCCTTAGCCAAGGTGAAATGAAGCTTTAAAAATAGTGTTCAAATATTATTAATTGAATCAATTACTAGTAGTGGGGAATTAATATGATTGTACTCAAATAGAATAGATATTAATTTCATGTTATATGTCTAATTATAATATTATACGATGAAATCATTGAATTATACATAACATGATACACAGAAAGCTTAGTCAAAATTATTTTCGACATTTCTATGTATTTGGCTAGTCATTATGTCTTTCTAAACATCAATCTTGATCTATTATAAATTATTTAATAAGAGAATTAAAGATAAATTAAAATATTTAAATTTTTATAATTCTAAATATGATTTAGGGTTATAATTTATATTCATTGCTAATATATTTAGGAACCTAATAGGTCATACACAAAGAAAGAGTTAAAGAAAAAAAATATTTTTTAATCAAGTTGGATTTAATTATAAAGTTTAAGACTTTATAATTAAATATAATATACTTAGTAAATAAGGATCAACATGAGATATTGGATCTTATTTGAACATAATTAGTATTTAATTAAAATTACAAATTGCTTTCAGTTAAATTACTAAAATATCTAAAGTCTATTTTATCCTTACCTAATCCTCTCTACAGTAGTTATACAGTTATCTAACTCATTATATGGCTAGATACTTACGAGACTACAGTGGTTGAGAACAACATATTTTAGAAATGACTCGAGGGAAATGACAAGAAAATAATCAACCTTTATAATAAGGTACAAATTGATATTCATATTTTATTATATTTTATGTGTTAATCATATTATAGATTTAAAATAATATTGACTTTAGGAAGATTATACAAAAAGGTTTCATAATTATTTCGATGTGCTCAAGATCAGGTCTTACCCCGATTTACTATCAGTAATATCAGAGCCATATTTAATTCTATAATTTGATTAAAAATTTAAATTGAAAAATACAAACGTCAAACTTTTAAAAACAAATTAGATTTGTTGAAATTTGAAAACATCATATTTTTCCCTTCATAAACCAGAACCTCAAAGCCCTAATACAATAAGATCAACTTACCACTACCCTTATTGGAAATTGGGTTCTAAAATTTGAGCTTAGGTTTATGAAATCATCTGCACTAAAGTCCATAAGGTTAGGGTGCTGTTAAGGTTAAACATATCAATTGGTGTTGGAGTTTGGGGAGCTCTGGCCGACGGTGAGTTTTGAGTTGTTAGGCTTGGTTTTTAAACCTTGGATTTGACGAGTGAGTGGTTAATTTATGGGTTTATGGTTACCTTTGGGGGTTGTGTAATTTACGTGAAGTTTGAGCTTTGCTAATTGTGGTCTGCAATGGCTTTTCCAATAGGCTACCGTGCTGCTGCCGGAGATATGTGTAGACAATGTCTAGAAGCTGGTTGGTATGGCAGCCTACGATAGACTTGAAGATGCTAGAGGCTTGGAGGAGACTGCTGGTGAGAGAATGATGGAAGTCAAACGGCGAAGGTTAGCACTAGCATTGATGGGCAGCTAAAGGAATCGGAGATGGCTTGGTAAGCGACTAAAGATGGTGGCACATGCAGGGGAGGAGCAGCTGGATGTGTGGATGTCATATTGACGATAACATATGGTGTAACAAATTTAAAGGAATAAATGGAACGGTATACCAAGACTAACGAATTTAGGAAGCTAAATATTATTACTCAAATAAGACATACAAAGAAAAGATAAGACTGAAGTGCTGCTGTGTAAAATCGGCTGGACGTTACTCCTATTTATATTGAGAAGACTTAACTAACTAAGCTTAAAGTGCTTCCTATTTTATCTCGTAATGTCTTTAATCATATAAGAAAGGCTATAAAAAAATATAAAGTTGTAAACTAAGTCCAATGCCAAGTAACTTCTAAAATTTCGTAAGTAATAACAAAACTTTTACTAAAGGATACAAGGAAATGCAATGTTGTAATTAAAAACTAGGTCCAATTCTAAGTAACTTCTATTTCACTAAAAATCTGAAATTTTATAAGTAATAACAGAATTTTTAATAAGTCCAAAATCAAGTTTAACTTGATTTATGGTTGACTCCAAAAGCCTTCTTCTCTTTGTATCCCTCTTTGTACATAAGCTAGATAAAGTGATGATTTCTCACCATTCTATTACAATCCTCTCATCTTTTTGTATTTCAAACCCAGACTCTTTATAATGGAGTATTTAATCAATTTTAAACTTTTAACATATAACCTAAGTTGTAATATTATTTGTTGGATCATAATAAAGTTTTTACACCTACCATTTAATGCATTGTCAACAACCTCTTTGAAACTTATGTAGTATTTACCTAATCAGTCTTAATGAACTTAGTCTTTTTTTTCAAAATTAGAACCGTCCTGTTCATGTTTATCTATTCTTTCATTTTCATGGTATTCAATATCATCATTTACAACCTCATCTTATATTCTTTTCTTGGACTTTCTCTCTTTATATTTTGATCTAAATGTCTAAAGTTCATCGCCATATGTGGCATTTTCACATTTCAAATAAGTTAATAGATCACTATCATTAACCTCATTTTCAATATAAAGCATTAGGCACAACTTTAGCAAGCACATCATCAATTCAGTTAACACAGTAAGTGTACCAACAACTTTAGTAAGCACACTATCAACTTTAGTAAAACATATCATCAATAGCAGTAGCCACATCTTCAATAGGCACACCATCAGTAGCCGTACCATCAATAACAATAGGCACACCATCATCATTCTATATAAGGTTACAATAGCTTATCAATTACTACCTCTATCATTCTCATTAGTCACTTTCACAATAAGCAATTCATCCTTTATGTTACCATTTTCTTCTTCTTCACAATTTGTTGAAACCGCATTATCAATAATCTCTTCATTCACATTATCTACTTTTGATACTTTTTTATGGGTTGTACTCATTTTCAAGATAAACATTCACTCTTTTTTGCTTTAAAACAATAGAGATTAAACCTTTTTTTTTTTCATTATGTTCAATATCAACAAACCTAATGTTAGACCCCTAATTTCAGACTGCAGTATCGTGTGAGTGTTGGCGAGCCTTGGCCAACGCTTGGCACGTAGGCCGGTACGAGGAAGGCATGTTGATGAGGGAATAAGGCGAAGTCTTGCAAGTTGGCGAGCAAAACCCGAAGAACTTGTGAAATAGGCAAGGGATGCAGGAAGTATCAGCAAAGATCTCGAGAGTAGGCGAGATTCAATACCCGTGGGCAAGCGTAGGCGCGTATTGACAGAAATCTTCTACAAGACATAAGATTCGGATGCGAGGCTGCGCGAAGTTGACAAACTAAGATAGGTGAGACTCGAGGGTGTGTGAGAAGCCACAAAGGCATATGAGACCCTGCGAGGATGCACGAGCCACGAGGCGCTTAAGCACTTGACTTCGGCGAGGTAGGTCGAAGGTATGTGAACTGTGTGAGATTTTATGTTGGACCCCACACCCTACCCGTAGGTGTTTGGGGGAGCTACTTGGCTCAATGGTAAGAGGCGTGCATGAAAGTGCAACAAAACCTTGAGGTCACGAGTTCAAATCGTGGCCAAAGAGGACAATATCAATTTGGTGTTGGATGCCGCGGTATAACCCGCAAACACACGTCGGGATATAACCCCCAAACACCTACGGGTGGAGTGTGGGGTCTAACATTAAAAAGGTGACTGTTGGGACCCGATCTCGAAACCGGACCCCAACCGAAAAACGGAAAACGAAATGCGAAACAAAGTGCGGAAGTGAAAATCAAAGAATCGGATTACAAACTTCGAAACGAAACGAATCGGAAGTAAATAAAAAAAAACGAAACGAACAAACGGTTCCACCGAACCGAAACAAAGTTCGACATCCGGGTAACGAAAATTTATCGAAACTGACGTGTTGTGCTGGAAACCCTAGACTAAGCCAATCCGAAAAAAAAATCTAGTATAAATTTTTTTTTCATTCATTCTTTTTCTCCTCATATTAATCATTCCTTTTCTCTTAATTCAATCTTATTAAAATCCAATCCATGCTATTTTCCTTTTTAGAAAATCAT